>JARQOC010000002.1:531406372-531505372 GCA_033576535.1 Allobates femoralis | reverse complement strand
GTTGACTTGAGATTCACCGAATCTCAAATCTGGGTATTTACCTGGCAATTTTTTGGTGAGTTTTTTTCTCTTTGAACATAGTTGTTGATCAATAATAAAAATAATCTTCTACAATACAACTTGCTTAATAATTCTGCACACAGTGTATATAAGATTATCTCAGCACAGGAGATGTGGTATGATCAGACCATGTTCCTGTACGGTCAGACACATCCATTACACAGTACATTGCAGGCACACATATATAAGATTACATATATAAGACGAACATTTATTTTAAACACATCCAATTGTGGAAACTATTATTATTCGAAGATCTATTGATTCAAATTAACTTTTTTTTATGGTAAACTAGTATGCAGTGTGGGGTGCACTCTTGAATCCAAGAAAATACTGTACATTGTCATGTTCAGGATACGAAACTTTCAGGAGTGTTTGTTGGAAATAAAAAGGAAAAAGGCATGGGGAATAAAGAGGTGGACAAAAGTTTCACAACAGTTGCCATGAAAGATTATGTCTCATAAGTTCCATGCTAGCAAAAAGAATGTGTGTAGCACTACGTGATGGTCTTTTTTGGCCAGCTTAAAACACAGCTACTAGAGAAGGGGCCTACGAGAGATCTACAGGTCTATCAACACAAAATGGATTCACTCTTTACGAGTGATTACTAGTGATGAGCGAGCATCGGAATGCTTGGGTACTCTGCCCAGTACTGCGGATGCTCAGATGTGTCATTCGTGAAGGATCTGACACAAAGAGCTGCCTCATTTCAGTAAATGATGAGAGCTAACACTCCAGTGAGGGCCACCCGCAGTTTCTGAATGGCTCTCAACGTGTTCAGATGCTGCGTGTTAAAAAAAAAAAAAAAAAAAAACACGCCCATCCTCTGAAATGCTCTATGTGTTTGGCTGGCCACATGTGGACAGAGAGCTGGACTGCTTAGCACTCATTGACTTCCGTTATACGAGTTGTTCGAATTAAACCCATCAGAGCGGCAGACCTGCTCGATTCCAGTACTCAGCACTTTAGTGCTTGTTCATTACTAATTAAGTTGTTTTGTAAAAAATAATCCTAAGTACCCTATTTTATTGCTGTTTATTTACTTATTTTAGGGTATAAGATAATTTTTGCTTTTTTCTTGGATATAGTTTATCAGTGAGTATGTAACATACTTTTTACAGTGAATCGTTGGATGCTTCCTGCTCGGCTCACCAATCAATATCCAATATTCTACTTCATGTTGGAATAGCTGACCCCTGAAATACAAGTGAACACTATTATGCCCTGTCAGTATACGGACATCCAAATGGATATTTACATCCATCACTACACTGCACCAGTTATCATGGACACCCACCTGTATGCTTTGCAGGCTTTTACTGGCGTAGCTTCAAATCCAATAGGGCAAAAATAATGATTCTGGCAGTGATAAATATAGGCCATGGAATCATCTTTCAAGCCCCGAGTTAATTTTGACAAAGCGCCGACCGCTGAAATCACAAAGTGAATATTAGGTCAAAAAGGCATCTGTTAATTCATAAGTTGCATAAAATGAGACGTACTGCAGTAACGAATAACAGAAAGCATTTGCGTAAATGTATAGGAAATTATTTGACTATTTGATGGACTTTATTATTCTGTACTCATTCAGATCCGAATTGAAATTGTTTATATTTCCTACTACAAATGGGCAGAGAGAAAGAAAGAGTCAATAACGTGGTATAAAAAGAATGCCTGCAAATAAAACGCTGGACTTTGTGCTCTTCTATCAGGCTGGAAACATTTCTACTGAGTCATTTAATGATTTATTTTTGGGAGAGCTGGGCCATATCAAATATGAAGTCCAATGCCTTTCTTATACATAGTTGTCACCAAGTTTTCCATAACTCCTGAATGGCAAGTCTTAAGCATAATGCAGTATTAGCAGTGAGTGAAGCTGATCGAGCAGGACCCGGGTGTGGCCTTGAAATAGTGTCATGGAGCCATGATGTTCTTTACCATTATAATATCCGTCTGCTCACTCAGCAGCCAGCAGCAGGTTGGTAGGGAACAGAGATTTGCCCCAGCCAACCATTCTGATAATGATGAATTATAAGACATCAATGAATGATAAGACATCAATATAGATGTAATGAGATCACCCTTTTAAAGCAGGTTTCGCGGTATAAGTGATAGTATTTTGCATACATACAAATGTTGGGCACTATCCACAATGAACATTTTCAAAAGGACGCTAGAATACATTTACAACATTCATACATGAAGATTTAAAACTTAGGGTACCATCACACGAGGTGACGTCGCCGGAGATATCAGCGGCGACGGGTGGGAGCACACACGTTTTTGGCGCCCCGCCAGCGTCGCCGTCGCATGTTTACATGCGGCGATACCTCCGGCGACGCACCGGCGACCTTACAGGCGCCATCGCCGCTGGGGTGTCCAAAAACCCCAGCGGCGATTCTGTAACATGGGAGACTATGGCTCCCATCACCTGTAAGATCGCCGTCCCACTGTTACATGGGGCGATGTGTGCACATCGCCCCAGAGTGCTCAAAGGCGTCGCCATCGCCTATTTACATTCGGCTACGAACAGGCCATGTCGGCGGCGATAGGCCACGCCCCTGCGTCGCCTATAAAATCGCCGCCGATATGGCCTCGTGTGGCGGTACCCTAAGATTTTCATACTAAGAAACATATTAAAAAGGAATTAAGGAACCTAAATTTTCTTGGGAGTAATTCTCAACAGCCCCACTGCAGCGTTTTGTATTTGTTTATCTCAGCACAGGAGTTGCATTTTAAATGAAAGCCCCTGCGCCAGATCATATATATTTACCTCCTCGTGGCTTCACCTTTACAGACGCCACTCCTGTCTCATGGCGCCATCTAGTGCCAGTAATGTCTGAAGTCAGAAGTTAGGGTACCGTCACACTTGGCGACGCACCAGCGATCCCGACAACGATCCGACCTGGTAGGAATCGCTGGTGCGTCGCTACATGATCGCTGGTGAGATGTCAAACAGTCAGATCTCACCAGTGACGCAGCAACGATACAGCGGTCGTTGGGACCCTGTCACTCTCGGGTGTAGTATTGAGATCGTTGGTCATTGTCCCGGTCAAACACAGCAATGCACGCTGTCCAGCAGGAGCGCAATGACCAAAAAATGGTCCAGAACGGTTTGTAACGATCAGCGATCTCACAGCGGGGGCCTGATTGCTGCTGCATGTTACACAAAGCGAGATCGCTGTTGAGTCACAAAACCTGTGACTCAGCAGTGATCTCGCTAGCAATCTCGCTTAGTGTGATGGGGGCTTTACATCACAAGAACTTGAGGCATCTCTATGAAAGGTAGAATGAGGCCAGGACCAGGCTCCCATAGAGATGTATTGAAAGTGACCCCCGTCGCACTCCTTGAAAGTGGACCTGCCCCGCTGGCAGTGTTGCCGTGGTGATGGCAGGAACGACATTCTTCTTCCCACCCACTATTTACGGCATGCAGCAGATGTGACATTCCAGATGTGACATCTCATCATGGTGCAAGCTCGTCATACCGGCCAGGTGTTTGGAATTTACAGGCAGGGGTACACTAAATAGTATTGCTAAATATATGGGGATTTTTATACTCTAACCACGCCTCCTGACAAAGTCGCCAGCGTGCAGTGAAAACGCACATCGAGGTGGGAGTCCCTGGTCATCGGTCACAGCGTAGCGTATATACTATCATCATGTCTCAAGGTATTGTTTCATAATTACTATGCTGAACTGTGTTATATACTATACTGTGTGGGAATGTTTGGCTGATATTTTGTGACCTAGCGATCTTATGGGTAATTCTGTTAGTTCTCTGGGTAGTTATCTATGGAGACTGACTAGCCATAATGTACTATTTCATTTCCTCATTGGGGTATAATTTACGGACCTAATGCGGGGTCTTCTTTTGATTATATCGTAATCCTAACCTCTGAGTGGTGCGCTATTACCTCTCCCTGTTTGTTTCACTTTGGTGTATATTAATCATGACTCTTGGAGGCCATTTTCTGTTTATTGTTTTACTTGTCAAAGGGGTCTCTCTTTTCTGTAGTAGTGGCATTTGATCAGGTCCTTCTACCCTTGTTATAGGGGTTAAATTTTTTTGTAGATTTACACTTTTCGTCGGAACTTGATGGAGTGATGACAATGGGAGGTGAAACCATCTGATAGTGAGTATAAGAAATGAATAGGCGCTATTGTTGTGGATGAGCAGTATGCTGTAACTTCCTGCACATTTTATTTTCTAAGGGTTTTTTAAGATCTACATTTAACCTCTTCACGACCAATGACATTCATGCAACAACCTTCGCACATGTTGATCTGATCAGTTAACTCGTGCAACTGAAAGCACCGTTACACGGTTCGATATCGTGAATGATATCGCTGAAATGTCACGGGTTTGGAGTCGTTCAAACAACATCGTTAGGACTTCGTTGCGTGTAACACCACGATACGACTACGATAAATCGTTGGATCGCTGATCGCAGATTTGAGTACATGTTCTCAAATCAGACGATCTTCGATCAGCCAACCTGCTGCATCATTGTGTGTGACACCGTGATAAAGATGTCGTTAACAACTTCACCTATTCACAACAGTGAACAAGTATCGTTCGCTGGGTTGTGCGAACGATAGCTGCTCGTCACATCGTTGGTGCATCGTTCACGATATTTAGACGCGTGACATCTCACCAACGATGTCAAAAAGATGTCCTAACGACCACGCTCCTAAGATCGTTAGTGATATCTAAACGTCATTGAAGCGTGTAACGCTACCTTAACAGGTGCCAATGGATTAGAGATCTGCTTGCACCTGTTATCTACTTAAATCCTGCTGTCAATCGTTGGCCGTGCTTTAACACACGCCGACGAGGAGCATGTCATGTCTGCTCCCATCGGCAGCCTTATGAAGTGATCACAATGTGCAGGTGGGTTGTCATGATAGCCAGTGGTTAGCTGATGAGCCCTATGTCTGTGTTGTACTTGTGAGCGCTGGCTGAGCACTAGCAGTCACAGGAAATGATAAGGGATAGGGGGGAAATGGAATGGTATCCTGACGCTACCTGGTAATGTGGATACCAGTGCTGCGGCCGGCCGCTGAGGTGATGGAGGTGCAGTTCAGAGTAGCACAGCTCCCCACAGGTGGAGCTTTACCTCAGGGCAGCGGGAATGGATGAAGGGAGTTGTAGCTCTTACCCCTCTGATGATGCTTAGGCCCTCTGGACGCCGGAGGAAAGGATCACAGACACCGATTCAACTCAAACGTCACTTTACTGGTACCGGGGAGATGATACAGTACACAGCCACAGTCTGATTAAACGGGGACGTAGCTACCGATTGTAAGGTGATCCTGTAGAGTCTGTTGATGGTCCCTTTTAATGGCTTTCGGGGTCTGTGTTCCTCTTTACGCTCTTTAACCATTAACCACTCTGCAGAGCTCCTACACCAGCCCATGGGTCTGTTACAGCTAAGTAAGTTCGGTTCCTTACCGGTACGGATGGGAAACGCAACAAACTAATCTCCCTAATTCAGTCCTTTTCCTTAAAGTGTCCTGGACCCAATTTAGGATTGAGGTTGAGGTGCAGTCTGTGGTGCTATGGCTCCCTTCTGTCGTTCCCAAAGCTTACCGGTTTGCAACCCGGGATAGACCACTGGTTGCCTCGGCTCCGGTAAGCCAGTGTCGACCCCGGACTTCCCCAGCTGGCTCCAACCAGGCCTGGTTCGTCCCCTCCGGTTCCCGGGTCACCTCTAAGAGGCACCCTCCTGTCAGGACCTCTGTCAGTCACGTCCTCTCTGGCTGCCTTCCCAGCACTGTCTGGCTAAAATTAGCTCAACTGTCACTCAAGTCTCCCGCTCTACTCTAAGCTCCACCCCCTGGACCTACTGAATATACAGTCCCTATGCTAAGGGGGCTAGTGTATGGATTCTTTGGACAGACTGTATAAGGAAACCTCAAATCCATAACTACGGAGGCACTACACCTTCTGTTTGGGGTGTAGTACCTCCCTGTGGTGCCTAGCCATAGGGGCGCCACATATATATGACTTTAAAGACGGACACTGGCATTATAAGACGGACGCCTTTTAACATAAAAACTAATTTTTTTCTTTTCCTTCACCAAATTTGGGTTGCATCTTATAAGTGAAAAATACAGTATGTTATTTAAAAGTACAACTCATCCCGCAAACACAAGCCCTCATATAGCTATAATATAGCTATAATGGCTAAAAAACGAAAAAGACAGTAAATCGACCGGAGGGGAAGGGGTTCATTAAGAATGGTATCTTTTCTTCTCGCCACGACAGCACCCACATGAGAGAGGGGATCCGCCCACCAGGACAGGAAACCTACAGATAAAAAGGGGCGGTCCCCCTCGCTCCCTCAGTTTGGTTTCCTGTCCTGATGGGAACCTGCAGCAAAGGCTTACCTGGGTTCAATCAGCCTCTGTGCAGTATCTTTGAGAACGGCAGGGCCTGGAACTCCAGAAGCAGCGTCGGGAAGTCCGGTTTCTGGCTCTCCCCTCGGCTGACTAGGATGTCACGTTGTCAGCGTTGGATATCCACCCTGACTCGTGGGAGCGCGGTGCAGTATGGGCAAGCTGCATTCATCCACGGTGGTCACCTGCATGGGGCGGCCAGGGGGCCCAGAGGTATGTACGTAACGGGCTTTTGTCTGGCTGGCTCCGGCGGTGGCGGCGCCTGCACTTCCTGGGGGGCTGGGGCTCTATGGCGCGGACATCTTGCCGCCATTTCGCGGGGGATGGGGGCCGTGCCCAGTGGTGGGCGGGTCCGTGTCTCCCGGTGGTGGGGTGGGGTGACGGCGCAGTGGGGTCCGGGGTCTCTCTGGGGAGTGTGGGGAGACTGCGGCCGCGGCAGTCGGCCGCCTTCTGATCACTGCGCCGGCTTCCGGGTCGCGCCGGCGCCTGCGCAGTAGCTACAAAGCGCTCCTGACCCGGAAGTAGTGCGGCTTTGCTTCCGGGCGGCCGGGGAGGTGGCCCCAGCACAGGATGTAAAAGGCAGAGCGGCAGCAGCGCCGGCGGTGTACAGATCCCTGTGATGTCGTCTCCTGGGGCAGGGGGGCTGCAGCAGCCTGACACTGACTTGCAGCCATCCAGCAAGACTCGTGGTGGCAGTGGGCGCAGCAAGGAGGCTGGGTCTGCTGACAGAAGTGACCGGAATAAGACTGGTCAACCATCACAGGCTGGTCCTCCACCTCCTGAACCGGTCAGTATGCACAGCTTCACGGGGTGAGTGTGTTCTCTGCTCCTCTGCTGATCTCCTCCCTTTCTATTTCTCTTAGGCTAAGAAGGGCAAAAAACTGAAGCATAAAGAATGCGCTCTGTGTACGCAGCCCCTTCCTGAGACATATGTGAAGCGTCTGTGTCAGGCCTGTATAACTCAGACTTTGCAGGAGGAATCCTCTGTTAGAACGGCTGACATTCGCTCTATGATCCGGGAGGAGTTATTGTCCTTCAGTGAGGTGGCTCATTCTCGGCCTTGTGCCTCCAAGGCTAGGAAGCAGGTTTCCCCTAGTGTGTCCTCCCTGGAAGGCAGCTCGGTTAGATCTTCCAGTCCCCGTCGGCCTCTCCTGCCTCTTCTTCTTCCTCATCGGATGATGAGGGAAAGTCCTGTTTCCCCTTGGACAGTGTGGACAACCTTGTCAAGTCCATTCGCCACACTATGGAAGTGCCGGATTCTAGGGAGTCTCGTTCAGCACAGGATATCATGTTCACCGGCCTCTCGGAAAAAAGGAGACGAGCTATTCCTGTGGTGGCGGCTCTCAAAGATCTGGTGTATCGAGAGTGGGATAAGCAGGACAGACGTGGGGCTCTTCCTTCTTCTTCCAAACGGAGGTATCCCTTCGATGATGAGGACTTAGCTACATGGTCCAAGGTCCCGAAGGTGGATGCTGCTGTCGCCTCCACGTCTAAGCGTTCCACCCTCCCGGTAGAGGATGCGGGGTTGCTGGCAGATCCGCTGGACCGAAAAGCCGAGATGTTACTTAAGCGGTCCTGGGAATCTTGCACGGGGGCCTTTAAACCCGCTATTTCGGCTACATGTACTGCCAGATCCCTGTTGGTCTGGGTAGATCAGCTTGAGGATCAGATTAAGTCGGGGGTTCCCAGGAAGCAGTTACTGTCGTCTCTTCCATTGATTCGTGGGGCCTCGGCTTATTTAGCGGATGTGTCTGCTGATTCCTTGCGCCTGGCGGCTCGGTTCGCAGGCCTGACCAACTCGGCTCGTCGGGCCCTGTGGCTTAAGGGGTGGAAGGGCGATTCTCAATCCAAATCCAAGTTGTGTACGCTCCCCTTCCGTGGTGAGTACCTCTTCGGTCCTGAATTGGATGATATTCTGGCTAAGGCAGCTGACCGTAAGAGGGGGTTCCCTAATCCGACTGTTCCATCTTATAGGAGAGCCTTCAGGAGACGTCCGTTCGGACAGAAGAGGTCGTATAGGGAAAACCGAGAGCGTTGGGAGCCCAAGGAGGGTAAACAACGGGGTGCCCTGTTTGGGGGGTCCTCCTTCAAACCTGGTAGAAAGTACCGTTAGGTCGGATCTCCCGGTGGGGGGTAGGTTGTCGGCCTTCTCTGATCGTTGGGCTGTTATATCCTCTAGCCCCTGGATTCTGAGATTGGTTACCTCCGGTCTTACTCTGGACTTTGCCCGTTCTCCTCCAGATTCGTTTGTACTTACCTCCCCTCCGTCGCATCAACGTGCCCTGGTACTGGAGATTCAGTCCCTGTTGTCTAAATGTGTTCTTGTTGAGGTCCCGGTGGGCCAGGAAGGAAAGGGGTTTTACTCCCCTTGTTCCTTGTGTCTAAGCCAGATGGTTCCTTTCGGAAGTTAAATTCCTTCCTGGTGTTCCGGTCCTTCAAAATGGAATCTATTAATTCCACAATAAAATTGTTGTTCCCTAGATGCTTCATGGCAGTCCTGGACCTCAAGGATGCGTATTATCATATCGCCATCCACGTCGATTACCAGCAGTTTCTGCGGGTGGCGGTCGTCTGGGAGGGACAGACTCGACATTTCCAATTTGCAGCAATGCCTTTTGGTCTTTCAATGGCTCCTCGTGTCTTCACCAAAGTAATATCCGAGGTGATGGCTTTTTTGCGGCACCAGGACACGCTCATTGTGCCGTATTTGGATGACTTTTTGATAGTGGGTAACTCTTTTGAACAGTGTCAGTCCCGTGTGGTTAATGTCATCTCATCTTTGCAGGACTTGAGCTGGATCATCAACAGGGGGAAGTCCAGACTAACTCCCGTGACTCGTCAATCTTTTCTGGGTCTCCTTCTGGACTCTGTAAGTCAGCTCTGCCTCCTTCCGGATGACAAAATATCTCATATCAGGGCTAGGGTCAGTCAGGTTATTGCTCACCCTTCCCTGTCATTGCGTGAGGCCATGTCCCTGTTGGGTTCCCTTTCGTCTTGCATCCCGGCGGTTCAGTGGGCGCAGTTTCATACACGGCCATTGCAACAGGCGGTTTTGCTGGTGGAGGTTGCCTTGCAGGGTCGGCTTCAAGGTAGTCTTACCCTGCCCCTGGACGCTGTGGAGTCCCTTGCCTGGTGGGTGGACCCGCATCACCTTTCTAGGGGAGTTCCCTGGGTGATTCAGCCTTCTCAGATCCTTCTGACCGATGCCAGTCCGGACGGGTGGGGGGCTCACCTGGGGGCCTGTTTAGCTCAGGGACGTTGGTCGGTGGAGGAGTGTTCCGATTCTTCCAACTTGCGTGAATTAAAGGCTATCCTCCTTGCTTTACGTCATTTTGTTCCACAGCTGCGGGGCTCGCACGTTCGGATCTTGTCAGACAACACCACTTCGGTGGCATATATCAACAAGCAGGGAGGTACTCGATCCCGGACGCTGCTGTCTACTGCGGTGGCTATCCTCAACCTGGCAGAGGCCAACCTATTGTCCCTCTCGGCACTCCATATCTGGGGCGTCGACAACTCCACAGCAGACTTTTTGAGTCGCCATACCCTCCATCAGGGCGAGTGGGCCCTCTGCCGTCAGACCTTCCGGAAGATAGTTGCCTTGTGGGGTCTTCCAGACATCGATTTGTTTGCAACCAGGGCCAACAGGCAAGTCCGCCAGTTTGCGTCCCTGGATTTCACCGACGATCCGGAGTTGGTGGATTCCCTCCAGTTCCCTTGGACCTTTCAGCTAGCTTATGCGTTCCCTCCAATGAACTTGCTTCCAGTTGTGATCAGGAAGATCAGGGACGACAGGGCGAGGGTGATTCTCATTGCCCCGTTTTGGCCCAAGAGGCCGTGGTTTTCATGGCTCAGAGCCATGTCTGTGTCCGATCCGTGGCTTCTTCCTTCAGTTCCGGGCCTGCTCTCTCAGGGTCCGTGCCGTCACCCTCGGGTGAAGGGCCTCCACTTGACGGCTTGGAACTTGAAAGGAGCTTATTGAAGTTGCGGGGCTTTTCAGAGCGTCTTATTTCCACCCTTCTCTTAAGTAGGAAGGAGGGTACGACAAAGATTTATGGTAGAATCTGGCGGAAGTTCCTTCAGTTCCATACTGCTCCTTTTTCTCCGATTGTTCCCATCCCTTCTATTCTGGAGTTTCTTCAGAGGGGTCGGGAGTTGGGTCTTTCAGTTAATACCCTTAAGGTCCATGTTTCTGCCTTAGGGGCATTATATGGTTCAGATGTCGCGGGAAACAGATGGGTGTCGCGGTTTATTGCAGCTTGTGAGCGTAGCACCCCGGTTCATATTACTCGGGTGGCCCCGTGGGATTTGGATTTGGTCCTTGATGCCCTTATAGGGGCCCCCTTTGAACCTCTTGAGACAGCCTCCCTTAGGTCCCTGTCTCTCAAGACTGCTCTGCTAGTGGCCCTCACTTCAGCTAGGCGGGTGGGTGATCTACAGGCTTTGTCTATTGATCCTCCTTTTCTGTCCATCTTGCCAGATAGGCTTGTCTTGAAACCGGATCCTTCCTACCTCCCTAAGGTCGCATCCCGGTTTCATAGGAGTCAGGAGATTTTCCTCCCTTCCTTTTTTCCTCATCCTACTTCTCCGGAGGAACAGAGGTTCCATACTCTAGATGTCAGGAGATTAGTCTTACACTACCTGGATAGGACTAGCGCTTCTCGGCAGAGTAGGACTCTGTTTGTGTCCTTTCAGGGTCCACGCAGGGGGTTTGCTGTTTCTAAGAGCACCTTGTCTAGATGGATCCGGGATGCCATCTGCTTGGCCTACTCGGTGATGGGACGCACTCCTCCGGAGGGTGTACGTGCTCATTCTGCTAGGGCCATGGCTTCTTCACGGGCTGAACGCGCTGAGGTCTCCATTGACTCTATTTGTAAGGCTGCGACTTGGTCGTCCCCTTCTACCTTTTATAAACACTATCGCTTGAATTTGTCTTCTGACTCTGACTTGGCTTTTGGGAGATCTGTCCTCAGCACGGTTGTCCCACCCTAGTCTTGCTCTCTGCAATTCTCTCATGTGGGTGCTGTCGTGGCGAGAAGAAAAGTCATGATTACTTACCGGTAATTGTGTTTTATGGAGTCCACGACAGCACCCACTCACTTCCCTCCCTTTTCACGTTTTTATGTGTGATTTGCTCCACTGGCGTTGTACGGGGGTTGTTTGGGTTGTACTTGTTCTGTGTATTGTGGGATTTGTTATGCTTCTCTTAACTTGGCGGTTCCTCTCATGCTCTGTAAACAAACTGAGGGAGCGAGGGGGACCGCCCCTTTTTATCTGTAGGTTTCCTGTCCTGGTGGGCGGATCCCCTCTCTCATGTGGGTGCTGTCGTGGACTCCATAAAACACAATTACCGGTAAGTAATCATGTCTTTTTTGGCTTACTTAAAAAGGATAAAAGAGTGCCAATTATGTGATGATCCCACAAGTGTATGGCTCGCTATAAGAAGAGTTCTCTAATAAATATACTGTAACATATGGATCTGTGTTTATAGCATTAAGTACATTTTTTTCATGCTCTAAATGTAAATACAAAGAGGATTCCATTCCATAACCTCAGACAGACGCACATAAATAATGCATGGTAATGTGCCACAGTTTTGCTGCAGATGATGGTTTAAAAAAACGTAATTACAGGAAATGGTGTAAAAACTCTGTCCCTTTACTAACTTGATTACTAAGCCATGCCAGTTTGGACACACATTTCCTTATTTTTAGCAACCCCTTCATGAACAATAATTGTGCTATCATTTATTATGACTGTTCACTCACCAGATTCCCCTGCAGTCTTATTCTTCCCATGAGGTTTATAAAGGACATATGAACAACCTTTCACATGAAAATGATCATTGATTTGTCTGAACCATCTGAAAATTAAAGAAGGAAATACTTGTTGTTGGGGTAAAATACAAATAAGTCATTAGAAAAAGGAAGAATATGTTGGTGATGGATGACAGACAAATCCAAAACTGAACTAAAGTCACTTAAAGGGGTTTTCCCTGGATCAAAGATCATTTTAAAGTTAATTTTAATAAAAAGATCTTGGAATAATAATAATTTCCACAATTGGATGTGTGTAAAAAATGTTCCTGTACTGAGATAATCTTATATATGTGTCCCTGATATGCAGGGCCGGGACGACAGCTAGGCGAAACTAGGCGATCGCCTAGGGCGCCATCTTGTGCAGGGCGCATTCCCGCCTGACCGGAGTCCGGTCACCGACGCCCGGCCCTGGAGTTGCGGGGAGAAGCTGCGGCAGGGAGCGGTGGGCGCCGCCATGTTCTTTGTGGCTGGCGCCCACTAACTGTACAGCCGGTCAATAGAGGTTGAGACCTCTACACAATGGCCGCGGTCTCCAATTAGCCGCGGCCATTTTGTTGAAGTCTCAAATTCCACCGACCGGGTAAGTTATGCTGGAGGCTGTGGGGGAGACAGGGAGGCTGTGGGGGAGACAGGGGGGCTGTGGGGGAGACAGGGGGGCTGTGGGGGAGACAGGGAGGCTGTGGGGGAGACAGGGAGGCTGTGGGGAGACAGGGAGGCTGTGGGGGAGACAGGGAGACTGTGGGGGAGACAGGGGGGCTGTGGGGGAGACAGGGGGGCTGTGGGGAGACAGGGAGGCTGTGGGGAGACAGGGAGGTTGTGGGGGAGACAGGGAGGCTGAGGGGGAGTAAGGGAGGCTGTGGGGGAGACAGGGAGGCTGTGGGGCAGACAGGGATGCTGATGGGGAGACAGGGAGACTGTGGGGAGACAGGGAGGCTGTGGGGGAGACAGGGAGACTGTGGGGGAGACAGGGGGGCTGTGGGGGAGACAGTGGGGCTGTGGGGGAGACAGTGGGGCTGTGGGGGAGACAGTGGGGCTGTGGGGGAGACAGGGAGGTTGTGGGGGAGACAGGGAGGCTGAGGGGGAAACAGGGAGACTGTGGGGAGACAGGGAGATTGTGGGGAGACAGGGAGGCTGTGGGGAGACAGGGAGGCTGTCAGGATGCAGTCAGGATGGAGGGAGGCTGTTGGTATGGAGGAAGGATGGAGAGAGGCTGTCAGGATGGAATAGGCTATTGGGATAGAGGGAGGCTGTCAGGATGGAGGATCGCTGTTGGGATGGCGGAAGTATGGAGGGAGGCTGTCGGGATGGAGGAAAGAAGGAGGGAGGCCGTCAGGATGGAGGGAGGCTGCCGGGATGGAGGGAGGCTGTCGGGATGGAGGAACGCTGTTGGGATGGAGGAAGTATGGAGGGAGGCGGTCAGGATGGGGGGACATTGTTGGGATGGAGGGAGGCTATCGCGATGAAGTGAGGCTGTCGGGATGAAGGAAGGATGAAGTGAGGCTGTCGGCAGGGGTGAACCTAGCCTCTCTGCTGCCTGAGGCGAACTGCAAAACGGCGCCCCCCCCCCCACCCGCAAGAAAAAAATTTTAATTGGTAAAAATAAATCTGGTTCCTACAGATTTATATTTATCCTGTAAAAATGAGCAAAATAGTGGACATTTTAGTTTACAGAAACAGAAAAAAATGATGTCCACACAAAGATGTCTGCGCCATCACACGCACATACAAGGACCAAACAGAAGAATCCAGAACAAGGGTTATTAATGGCAATGGCAGCTTGGCACAAGCATTTAGACACATAATGACAACTGGCAGAGCAGTGGTCCTCCAGGCAGAACTGATTGCCAACCTCTGACACACGCCTGCAAAACTCTGGACCGCTGCCTGGCACTGAATAGTCAGACAAGTCGCCATGCCGCACCTTCCACACAACACAGGTAAAGACCTGCAGTCTGAGCATCAACAAGCCGCCACTGCACTAAGTTGGTAAAATGGCGCTTCTTCTCCATCCAACAGACCACACTTACTCCCGAATTGCTTAGCCAATCACAAGCGCCACACACGGGGCTGTCTTTATGTAATTAATAACAGGGTCCTTCCTATTGGGTTGAGCAAAGGATATGGGAGCAGGAAGGGGGAAGAGCACCACCGACCAACCACTGCTCAGGAGAAAGATGGCTGGATGCCTGAATGTACCGAGGGGCAGCACTGGACCTGGTGTGTAAGGGTGGTTTCACATTTGCATTCGGAACGCAAGCGTAACAGAACGCAGCCAAACGCTGCGTTCCTATGTTTAACATGGGAACGGTTCCGTTTGGATGCGCATAATTTATACGCCCTCCTCCGCCCTCCAAATGCAACATGTTGCATTTTTGTGCGTTCACAGGTGCTTGTTTTATCAGCAAGTGCCCGCGAGTGCACAAACAATGCATGGATCTCAATGGATCCGCACTGTCCTCCGCATGGCGGCGCAGGAGAACGCTGCGGATCACATTGAAATTTCGTCGTCGGCGGCTGGGAGGTGGAGGATCTCCGCCACAGATCTCCGCCTCCCGGCCGCCGTCGAGATCACTGATTGGCTGGCCGAGCACCATACTGATGAGAATCTCCACTGCGTTCACATCAGTATGGCAGCGTTTGCCCTGCGTTTGCATGCCCTGCGCATGCAGACACAAATGCAAATCTGAAACCAGCCTAAGTTATGGCCAATCAGTCCTGCAGCAGAGGGACAATGCATCCTGCATCATAGAAATCATAGGGCCCCATAGCAGAATTCTAATTGGGCACCCCCCAACAAAAGCAATATTTGGCTGGGTCACATAGGTACATCTCTCACAATATGTCAGCCTTTACAAAGTAATTTTCCTCCTACTGAAGCCCCTAGATTCCCCTTTCATTGCCCCTCTAAAGTGTGATGCCAACAAAAGTGCCCCACAAACACTGTATGATCCCCCACAGTGCATTCCTCCACACACACAGTATGATGACCCTACTGCACCTCCTGCAACTACCCCAGTACAGCATGATCCCCAACTATGACCGCCGCCCAGCCCTCCATGTAGTAAAATGGACCTATGTACAGTATAATGGCCCCCAACACAGCCCTCAAATAGCCCTTCATAAAGTATAAAGGCTACCTTGTAGCCTCCAAGTATTATGATGCCTCCCACAGAGCCCTCCAAATATTATAATGGCTTCCATATAGTATAATTTGCTCCATATAATATAATACACCCCCATAGTATTCCACATAATATACCGCATTCCTCCATATATTATGCACCCCCATAGTCTTCTATAAAATAGAATGCACCCCCACAGTACTCGATATAGAAAAACGCACCCCCACAGTCCTCCATATAGTATATTGCACCCCGTAGTCCTCCAAATAGCATATTGCACCCCACAGAACTCCATAGAGAACAATTCACCCCCATAGTACTTGATATAAAATAATGCACCCCCACAGTCCTCCGTGTAGTATAATGCACCCCACAGTCCTCCATATAGAATAATGCAGCCCCACAGTCCTCCATATAGAATAATCACCCCACAGTCCTCCATATAGCATAATGCACCCCCATATTGCATACTGCACCCCCATAGCTCTCCATACAGCATATTGGACCCCCATAGTCCTCCATATAGTATAATGCACCCTCATAGTCCTCCATATAGTATAATGCATCCCCTATAGCCTTCCTTATAGTATAATGCACCCCCATAGTCTTCCATACAATATAATGGGCCACAATAGTTCTCCATATAGTATATTGCACCCCCATTGTCCTATATTATATTGTACATTACATAGTTTCCCATCAGTGTATTCACTAAAAAAAACTATTAAAAAAATAAAAAGTAAATACCTCTTCTCCTCAGCATCTCCTCTGCCGCTCTGCACGTCTCAGCACAGCGGCGCTAAGTGATGACATCATTGTTCCTCGCCGTGCTGGGCTGCAGAGGGGTGGACAGCGGCGGCAAGGACTTGGGAGAAGAATGCTGCCGGCAGAGGCGGCCGGGACTATAGGAGCGGCATGCTCGGGGCGGCCACCACTGGTACACACATGGCTCTGCTCCGTACACCTAGTACACACTCAGCTCCGTACACCACGTACGCCTCGTACACAAGCGGCTTTGCTCCGTACAACTCGTACACACACGGCTCTGCTCCGTACATCTTGTACACAAGCGGCTCTGCTCCGTACACGTTGTACACATGTGGCTCTGCTCTGTACACCTCGTACACATATGACTTCGCTCTGTACACACCGTACACACGTGGCTCCGTTTCGTACACACGTGCCGCCGCTTTGTACACACTGGGCTCCGCTGCAAAATCCTCGCACACACGGCTCTGCTCCGTATGCCTCGTACACACGTGGCTCCGCTCCGTACGCCTTGTACACTCTCGGCTCTGCTCCATACACCTTGTACACACTCGGCTTCGCTCCGTACGTCTCGTACACACGCGGCTCCGCTCCGTACACCTTGTACACTCTCAGCTCCACAATGTACACACGTGGCTTCACTCTATACACCTCGTACACACACGCCTCCGCTCTGTACACCTCGTACACACACGGCTCTGCTCCGTACACCTCGTACACACACGCCTCCGCTCTGTACACCTCGTACACACACGGCTCTGCTCCGTACACCTCGTACACACACGGCTCTGCTCCGTACACCTCGTACACACACGCCTCCGCTCTGTACACCTCGAACACACACGGCTCTGCTCCGTACACCTCGTACACAAGCGGCTCTGCTCCGTACACGTTGTACACATGCGGCTCTGCTCTGTACACCTCGTACACATATGACTTCGCTCTGTACACACCGTACACACGTGGCTCCGTTTCGTACACACGTGGCGCCGCTTCGTACACCTCGTACACACGTGGCGCCGCTTCGTACACCTCGTACACACTTGGCTCCGCTGAGAAAGCCTCGCACACACGGCTCTGCTCCGTACACCTCGTACACACGTGGCGCCGCTTCGTACACCTCGTACACACTTGGCTCCGCTGAGAAAGCCTCGCACACACGACTCTGCTCCGTACGCTTCGTACACTCTCGGCTCTGCTCCGTACGCCTCGTACACTCTCGGCTCTACTCCGTATGCCTCGTACACTCTCGGCTCCAATCTGAACACCTAGTACACACACGGCTCCGATCTGTACACCTCGTACACACAGGGCTCCGCTCTGTACACCTCGTACACATATGGCTCCGCTCTGTACACCACATACACACTCGGCTCCGCTCCGTACACCTCATACACACACGATTCCGCTCCGCACACCTCGTACATACACAGCTTCACTCCATACACCTCATACACACGCACCTCCGCTCTGTTCACCTTGAACACTCAGCTCCACTCCATATACCTCATACATACACAGCTCTGCTACATTAATTTACACTGTAAATCCTCAGCCCCACACATAAACTTCACCTCATCCAGCACCATGGTGGAGTCCTGGCTGCATACGGAGGAGCTGATCATGTAACCCGCCTGACTCCTCCCCTCCTTTGACATCATCACAGGTCCTGTCAGCGCGAGGCACAGTGAAGCATGAAGCCGGCTCACACAGCCGGCTCACACAGCCGGCTCACACAGCCGGCTCACACAGCCGGCTCACACAGCCGGCTCACACAGCCGGCTCACACAGCCGGCTCACACAGCCGCATGGGGGGGGGGTTGTTTGGAGTTTGGAGACCGCGGCCGCTGCCGCTCACACATCTCACACTGCCACACTGGAGGGGGGGGGGTGTTTGGTGTTTGGAGACCGCGGCCGCTGGCGCTGCAGCAGGAGTCTGCTGAGCCTGGGGCAGATGCCCCGCCAGCAGCCCCAGATACGCCAAGCCTGGTCGCAGCGTCGGCGGCCAGGACTGTAGGATCGGCATCTGCAGGGGGCCGCACTACCACCAGGCGCTCCTGAATATGCCGCCCCATGTCTACCAGCAGGGCTCGCCGCCTGAGGCTGACACTTCATGTCGCCTCATGGATGCTGCGGCCCTGGCTGTCGGGATGGAGGAAGGAAGGAAGGAGACTATCAGGATGGAGGGAGGCTGTCGGAATGGAGGGAAGCTGTTGGGATGTTGTCTATATGGCTGGCAGCCATCTCTATTGCGTACGGCCAGCAGTAGTCTCTATTGTGTATTCTCTATTGCGTACGGCCAGCAGTAGTCTCTATTGTGTATTCTCTATTGTGTATAGCCAGCAGCAGTCTCCATTGTGTATACGGTCCGCAGCCATCTCTATTGTGTATACAGGTAGCAGCTGTCTCTATTCTGTATTCTCTATTGTATATACAGCTATTGTGTTTAGCGATATAAAAAAAGAAGTTGCAACACACAATCAGCGGTGTTTATTCACTCTTTGTGGGGTGGCGCTTCAACAGGCATATAGTCAACAGGCATATGGTGGAACCGCTAACTGGAAGTGTGGACTGGGTTGTTTGAGTGCTCAGCAGGCTGAATGCTGGAGCGCTGGTGATCAGGAAGGGGGCACCCTGAAGCAATCTGCAAGCTGCAGCTCTCCAGAAACACCGTGGACAGATTGGTGCTGGCACCAAGAATCATCAGAACCGTGACTGATACAGCTATTGTGTATTCAGCCCACAGCAGTCTCAAGTGTGTGTGTGTGTAATATATAATAGAGAGAGTGTAAAAAAAGGAAAAACAGCACAAAAAATAGAAAAAAGTGGACTTTATTGCCCAATGCGTGGCCACGGGGGGGGCGCCGTTTGCCTTACCTGCCTAGGGCACCAAAATGCCTTGTCCCGGCACTGCTGATATGTACTGTGTAATGGAAGTGTCTGACTGTACAGGGATATGGTCTGATCATACCACATCTCCTGTGCAGAGATAATCTTATATATGTGTCTCTGCTATGTACTGCGTAAAGGCCGTGTCTGACCGTACAGGAATATGGTCTGATCATATCACATCTCCTGTGCTGAGATAATCCTATATTTGTCTCCCTGCTATGTATTGTGTAATGGCTGTATCTGACCGTACAGGGACAGGGTCTGATCATATATCTCCTGTGCTGATATAATCTTATATATGTGTCTCTGCTATTTACTGTCTCGGACTGTACAAGAACATGGTCTGATCATACCACATCTCCTGTGCTGATATAATCTTATATATTTGTCTCTGCTATGTACTGTGTAATGGCTGTGTCTTACTGTACAGGGACATGGTGTGATCATATCACATCTCCTGGGCAGGGGAGACTGCAAAACAATATACAGACATTACAGCACGGGATTACAAATAATTTTTTCTTTGAGATAAAATATTTTTTAAAAACAGGCAGGGAACTGTTTTACCTTGAAAAAAATAATCAGATATGATTCCACACTGTACTGTCTGTATACACTTCTGCATCCTTCCCTGCCCGGGATCAAACCATGTTCTGTGCACAGTCAGACACAGTACACAGCAGGAACACATATAGAAGATTAAAAAAAATCTTCCAGTGCTGAGATAAACATATCCAAGTGTGGAAATTATTATTATTCCAAGATCTATTGATTAGAATTAACTTTAAAATTACTTTTGTTCATGGAAAGGAAAACCCCTTTAAGTGGTAATAATCATTAGAAATACTGATGATCTATTAGAACACCTTCATACATTTGGGATTGTGCATGGCATTCCTTTAGAAGAGAGAAATTATCCTTGTATCCTTGTGCCTCCATATCAAATTGCGGCATGTAGAGGTACAATAGAGTTCTAAGGGTATGTGCCCACAGGACGTTTTTTAAGCAGTCCTGAACGCAGCAAAACCTGAACTGGTTTCAAGGATCCTAGAGTCCTTGCCAGGAGATTTGCTGCATTCAGGTCCTGCGTTTTAATTGCGTTTTTTGCACGTTTTTACTGCTTTTTTTATGCATTTTTGCAGGAAAAATAGAACATGTCAATTCTCTTTCATCGGCACCAAAACCACAGGGATTTGACAGCTCTTGACACTTGCAAAACCAATGTGTGTGCACAGCGTTTCTGTGAAATGCATTGGTTTTGCTGGGTATCAAAACCGCAGGAACATACATTACCATAAAACCAATGGTAAACTGCATGCAGAAACCGCAGCAAAAACGTCCTGTGGGCACATACCCTAATGCTCCTCTATAAACACCCATGACAGTTCCACACATAACACAGCTGTAATATGCTTGTGTAGGACAATACTCTGTGTAGCAAGAATAGAAAATCATCTTTTTATCCTTAACAGTTCTGTACAAAAATAATGTTGTAATGTTACATGAGTAACAGTAAAGGGGTCTATCATGTTCTGCATAGGTGTCCTTTATTTTGATAAAATGTATGTCAGGAGCTCAAAGTAAGAGCCGCTGATGCAGATACGAACATAACCTTACAAATGAGCTCAACATATACAAGTCGACCTGCGCTCATTTGCTGCCTTGACAGGATCCTGAAGAGAAAACAATGGTTCTGCCCCATACAGCATCATGTTATCAGCAGCACATTGCCTGTTTACATGGGCACTGCCGTTAGTAACAATTTTTTTGCCAGCATAGCTAATGCAATGATCTGATGAATGAGGTTTTGCTTCTTCTTCAGATGATCTCTACCATGTTTACACAGGCTGATAATTAGGAACCAGTGTACTTACCAAAGCTCATCACAGATTGCCAGCTGGTCTACATGCAACCTTAGGCAAAATTAGAGGAAATCACTTAAAATTGAGCTTAGAATTGTGTTTCCTGATGGTTATTTTTAGTAGAGAAGGTAAATTGCTTTCTATTGTGTTGTAAGAAACAATATTAGAAGGACGTACCTCATCAAGGTTGTATTCCCAGTAAAAGGACCAAAACGAATTTCTTCAAAAGGAGGCTGGAAACCCAGAATATGTAAAGCTTCCTCTTGGGTCAAGGGGGGAAGACTTTGGAATAAAACATAAAACTCCATCAGAACAAATAATTTCATGTGATCAGAATGACAAATCCCATCTCCCGTGGTCTACACCCAGGGATAACACTGTCCATCTACAGTACCTTCCTGCTCCCAGAGTGCTGTACAGAAAGTTCCAGCAGGAAACCAAAGAAGAGATACCACAAGATGTCTTGTATTGGGGCCGACTGATGCAATACCTTTTGTGGAAAAGAAGAAGTGTTTCTAAATGTACACTCACAAACACAAGTGTAGACCAATATACTGTTCATATTGTTAATCCATGCTGCATTGAAGGGCCATTTCCTGGAGAAGTTAAGTAACAGAACACAGGGTTTCATAACCATAATGTCAGCCTATGAAGAAAATCATCATTCCGGCATCATCAGAAAATGGAAATATTTCATATTCCAGTACAGAATAATTTATAACATGTAACAGTTACAGACATAGGAATACACTAGTTTCCGACTTGTTAATGTGGCTGTACCAGGCCATGCCAAGGATGCATGGGACTACAATTTTGGTGTCTTTAAACAATTTCTTATAAGAATTAACAGTGATCTAGAACCACCATCTAATATGTAACTTTCCACTCAGTTCTAACTATTTATTATCCAATCCTTATAGCGCTAACATATTCTTCAGTGTTGTACAGAGATTGTAAAAATTCACATTAGTCCTTGTTCCTAACGGGGTTGACAATCTACGTTTAGCTATTTAAAGGTACCGTTACACGCTTCAATTGTTGAAACAATCTCACTAACGATCTCGGGGGTGTGCGGTCGTTAGGACATCATTGGTGAGATGTCTCACGTATAGAAATCGTGGACGACGCACCAACCATCCAGCAAGCAGCTATCGTTCGCACAACCCAGCAAATGATACTTGCTCACTGATGTGAATGGGCAAAGTCGTGAACGACATCGTTATCGAGGTGTCACACACAACAATACAGCAGGTTGGCTGATCATGGATTGTTTGATTTGAAAACATGTTCTCAAGTCTGCGATCAGTGATCCAACGATTTATCGTACTCAATTCTCGGTGTTACACACAACGACGTCCTAACGATGTCGCTTGAACGACTCCAAACCCGTGACATTTAAAACGATATCATTCACGATATCTTACCGTGTACCAGTACCTGTAGACATACATTTAGAGGTCAATGTCATAGAATGCTAATTAACTTCTTAGAATAGTTTTTGGATTCCCATAGATAAAGACACACCAGAAACATACATAGTCACAAGTTCTGTAAATTCAACCTATCTGCAACCTTAAAACAGATGAAACTAAGAAATTGGACCTGCCCATAATTCTGAGTCAGCACAGTCACGTGAACTTTCTATCCTCTGTGATGGTGGTGCTCAACTTCTCAAGTGGAAATGAACAATTCACGAAAATAGAAAGTAACAGAATAGCATTCACTGATCAGAGATGTCTTATTTATTTCCATTACAGCACACAGAAAGCACTAGTAATGGAGGCAGAGCAGTGCGGAGGGGTAATGATTATTTTGCATTGTCTTGCACTGCCATTAAGGCCTATAGAAGACCATGTAAAAGTTGATCACCTCTGTCCATCGTTCCCGATTCTTTGCTGTAGTGTTCTGTGTGTAACCTGTAACTCATGTACACTTTCTCGGAAACCCAAACAGGGCTCAAGAGAACACATTCTCCTAATATATATGGTGGCATAGATGGCTATGTACCACCCTTTTTTCACTGATTTGGAAATATTTAGGCATCAACACAGGTATGGATGTCTGTGACTAAATGGCTGGGGACCAGAGATCGGCATTGTGGGCCACATGTGGTCCCCAGGATGCAGGTTGTGCACCCTTCCTCTAGACAGTTAGCATGGGATAAACTATTTTTAAAATGAGTACTGATCACATAGGGTTCCTTTTGAAAAGCGATGTATTAATGCATACCATCTTCGAAGATCGAGAACTTTCCGCTGCTTAATATCATCCACAATAAAGTGTTGGCTGCAATCTCGTAATGGCTTCACCTTTCTATCTGGTTTCTTTTTTGAGACTTGTTTATTAATCAGTCCTGGATAAAACATAAAATACAAGTATAAGGTATATTAACACATACATACTGTGTCAATCAGGTAATATTAACAAAACTAGATCTGTATGTCTGAATAACAAATACTGTAGATTGAAAGCATTATTCCAGTTACAAGAAATTATCTTTTCACAGGAAAGCTTATTCTAAATCAGTGGGGTCTGTCCTCTAAGACCCCAGAGCCAAAACATGTCTCTTTTGTCAACCTTCTGACTAGAAAGGCACTGTGCAAGCTCGAGCACCTCTTCATTCATTCTCTTTGGGACTGCTGGAGAAAGATGAGTACAGTGTTTGACTTTTTCCACTGGTCCAATACAGCAGGGCTGAGCAAACTGCAGCCCGCACCATGCCCTCCGCTGCCAGGCAGCCACCCCACATCACTGCAATTCTCATCCTCAGAATGCGGATAGCGGAGTATAAATTGGTGGAGGAGGGGTCGCCGTCTCCCAATCAGTGTGTAAGACACCAAAAGGGATCACATCAGCACATGTGCTGTGTGGGGGATCGGTGCAGCAGAGTGCTGGGTGAGCAAGGTGAGTATGTCGTGTTTTTTTTTCATAGGTGTAAGGGCTCATAATGTATATAGGAGGCTATGTGGGGCTCATAATGTATATGGGAGCCTATGTGAAGACACATGCTATATTTAGGAGGCTATGTGGGTCTCATAAAGTATATAGGAGGCTATATGGGGCTCATATGTATATAGAAGGCTATGTGAGCTTCAAAATGTATATTGTAGGCTGTGTAATGTATATAGGAGGTTATATAGTTGTTATATCAATATCAGATCAGTGGGCGTTCTACATTTGGCACCCCCGACAATACACTATTACAATCACCGGCGGCAGCCAGATGTGAACACATAGCATGAAGATGCAATGCACAGCTCCATTGAATGTGAAGGGTCTGCTGCCAGACCTGCAGCTCTGTTTTACATCTGCCCACCAATGTAGCTTATATCCGTTTATCGTGGGGGTGCCAAGTGTTGGGCCTACACTGATATGCTGATATTGATGACATATCAGAAGGATATATCATCAATATCTCACGACCGGAAAACCTCTTTCAACAACAAGAGAGGATCCATATTGAGCACTACCATGACCATGTGACAAACACAGCTTCAATCCAGAAATGTGTTTAAAGCTGTTGCCTTCTTACTACTTTCACTCTGTCACTTTTTAAAAGTTTCTGAAGGTGAAAGAACATAACACGGATAGAGCAGATAACTAAAAGGTTATCTTACACATCAGATATCTGTTGGTGGGATCACCTATCATCATTGGGGAATGAAGGTGCCCTTACACTCCCTCCACCCAACTAATGAACCAAAAAGCTGTCAGCATCCAACAGCTATGGCCACTTTACATTTTTAAGTTACAAGCAACTTTATTTATAAGGGACGATCCACTACTTGCACAACCCTTTGGTAATTTCATGAGCCCACTGCATAAAACAAGTATAGGATATACTCACCTTCCGCACCAGCAACATTTCAGCAAATTCTTATGTCATTTGATTGCTGGAGCCAATCAGAGGCCTCTGAATGACTGTAGGCTTTATTATTTTGTCAGATAATTGTCCATGCGGATTAAATATTAATGAATAGATACTGATCACCAATCACTGATTGGCTGCAGTGCTCACATGACATAATGTCTTGCGAGTGCAAGGAGATTCAACACTAGAATCACTAGGACAGTGCCGCTGCAGGAAGAAAGTATAAGCTTTACTTATTTTACTTGGGGGACTCAGGCAATGAACAATGGGTTGTAAAAATAACGGACAACCCCTTTAAGGCCCCTTTCACATCAGCGGTTTTCGCTGATCACGGCAGTTGCGGGAAAAGAAACGCAACTGCCGCGATTACCGCATAACGGTCGCACTTGCGGTTCACTTGCGGCAAGCCCCATACAATGTCTATGGGGCTTGCAGTAAGTGTGCGGCAAGTGCGGTCGCGGCATACCGCGTTTTTTCCGCGGCCGCAAGTGCCGAAACCGCAACTACACCGCACTTGCTGCAAGCCCCATAGACATTGCATGGGGCTTGCCGCAGGTGAACCGCAAGTGCGGCCGCTATGCGGTAATCGCGGCAGCTGCCGCGATCAGCGAAAACCGCTGATGTGAAAGGGTCTTTCAAATTGTTAGAAAGCTATCTGACAATAGTGGTAAAGGTAATCATGTAATTAGATGAGATTAGAAGTTTAAATTAAAGATGCGCAAACCTTTTAAGGCTCAGTTCAGTTGCCGAATGAACTCATGGATGTTCGGGTTCGGTGATGCTGTTCAGGACACAAATTTGATCGAGCCATCACTGATTGGCTGTTCGGGACTCCACCCACGTACAACCAACCATTAGCAAAACACTTCCTGAGGCGGGGGGGGGGGGATTTATTCAATTTTGTTTTAGGGACAACACAGGCAATCACACATTGCAAGTGTCTCGAACTGGGCCAGGCACCAGAGTACAGGAGCAGAGTGCTGCCCTTTCCTGCACTATGGAGAAGCATATCACACAAACTCCAGCCCCGAATAGGTTCTAAACAGGTTCATTCATCTCTAATCACCGTATGACCTAATCCTCATCCATGAGTCCAGGCCATTAATCAGTGACAAATACAATACTATACTCGGAGATAACTCACAATGCTACATCACACAATTATAATTAACAGTCATAAATATTAACATAAACACTGTGTTTTTGTTCACTTCACCTGGTTTGGCCTTTATTTTTGTAGTCATTGTGTTAAAGTCTGATGTGTCAATCTCCCAGGCAAGAGGAAGAGTCCCAAGATCGCTAGACAATGAATCCAAATTTGTGTCTTCATTATAAATGCTACCAGACCCACTGGCCTGAATAGCAATATAATTCAGAGTATTGTTCGAGACAGGTTTATCTTGAGAACTTGAGCTACCCACTGAGCCAGAATTTTTGCACAGAGATGTTGCCTGGTTCAGGTATGCATAGTCTGAACAGACAGTATAGAATTTTTCCCTCGTGTGAGTCACTGGACATCCCCAAGGATAATTACGTTCTCCACCTGAAACCAAGTTTCCAGAATCTCCCACATTGAAGGACTTTACATTTTCTTGTGAATGATCTCCTGGAGACTTCTCTTTAGATTTGTGCTCATTGATGGAGGTACCATTTGCTTCTCTGTCTGCCTCTACGTTAGGCATTGAATGAAAAGGCAAGATGGTGGTTAGCACAGGCTTGAGGTCAGTAGATTTCCTTCACTGTTTAATTCCTGACAGGAGTCATATGCTTCATACTGAATGGAAATCCTGTAATGTATAAAAATATGGTGTAATATTACATATTCAGTCGTTCTTTTGTTATTAATCCAAAGCCTGATCTACAAAAAACTACAATATTTTCTTCATATTATATGCAATAAAATACAGTCAAACATGAATGTCGAAGAGTCATATGACATGCTCTAATATTGTCGTAACCTTCCAAAGATACTCTGTCAGTAGGAGTTGTTTTTCTGGCCACTGGACATCGCCATCATCAAAAACTTGAATGGGGAAAAAGACGCTAACTTCTCTTAAAGGAAACCTGTCACGTCCTCTGTGCCCCCCAAACCACCAACAGTTGCATGCATATATCAAAATTCCCTGCCTAACAGTCCCTTCATTTATTTGCATGTGACCCGCCCCAAGGCCGTGGGGTCTCGGTACCTGGGCATTTACTGTAAGGGGATATACGGGTGGCCTGCCGAGGGCCGTGGCCCTGGTGGTCGCTTAAAAAGGGGGTTGTTTTGAGGGATATAAGATAAAAATAAATAAAGTCTCGTGACGCCACCTGCGATACCTGGTGATGGCACCAGCGCTGCCTGCAGACCTCTGGGGACAGTGGATAGGCAGCCAGATGTTGTAGCTCCCCGCAGGAGGATCTGGAACACTTGTTGTCACAGTACGTATAAGAATGAAATACAGGAGACTGGATAACTCTGTACTGATGTTTACTGGTAACTCTTCACGACAAGTCAGGTATACAGTTACACAGGATCGGGAGCTGGCCGGGTCATCACCGAAGAGAGTCTCTCTGAGGCTCTCTTAGATGTTCCTTCAACTTTGCTTTCAGTCCCTCTGTGTGCTTCCTTGCGCTGTCCTTACTTTCCGTGCGCTGCCTTGCACAAACCTGCTTCCTACCAGGCCCGTTGGGTGTAATGAGGATACCCTTCTTCTCTAAAGGGCTCAATCCGGTTTGGAGTTCCTGGTGAGGCTGTGCTTTGTGGACAAGGTCGGGGGCTGTTTAACAGACCTGCGACCCACCGGTGTTGGCGGCTCAGTGTTGGACTTGGGTGTACCGTGACTCGGAGCCAGTTCCCTGATTCGGGACTAGGATTCCCCCAGACCGTGTAATCGTAAGGTCTGGCACTGGGTCTCCTCCTTCTGTCTGGGTCGCCACTCCTTTTGTGGCGCCCTCGCTGCGACTTCCCTCTTAGACTCACTTCACACTCTCTCTCTTCTGACTAACTGTCTGTTCCCGCTTTTTTCACTACTCCTTAGCTCCTGCCACCGGGACTGGTTCCCTAGCAATGGGTTAACAAAAAGGTCCCCTAACCTAAGGGTAGGAATGCTGGGATGAGAGCCTCAGTTTGCCATCACACTCTCCAATGACTGGGATACCACACACACTGTCTTGGGTGCAGTACCCCTACTGTGGCACATTGACCAGTAGGGCGCCACACATACATACCCAGATCTTTAGAAAACGTATTTCTAAAATTTGTTTCTGATATACAAATTTGGCCTTTGACTAGTCGAGGCAGCATTAGTCCACTGACCAGTTGGCCTACTTAGCCTCTGTGGGTGTGATAACATGCTTTACGAAAGCCGGTTTCTCACCAGTGCTGTACAAGGCTCGCACATGTGCACGGCTTTGTTTTAATCACAGCATTAAGCTTCTGAAAATGGATCTACGCATCCCGGCTTCAGGGAGGCTCACCTGGCACAAATCCTAAATCATATTAAAAGACTTGTTAAAGAGTCAATTATGACTTTTAGGATTGCTACCTTTATTAGGTGGCACTACATTTTGTCTATTTCCTCACTGAAGTGACAATTTGCTTATTTTCCAGAGCAGTATTGCGGCTATAAGTCTCTTCAGCCGGCAGGCAGAATGCTCTCCACAAGGAGAATAGCTAAGATAAATGAGTTTAAGTCTCCTGGTTCAGATGAATTACACCCCAGGGTACCAAACAAGATAGCGGAGGCAATTATTGGACCACTCTCCATAATCTTTGAAAAATCTTGGAGAGCAGAAGAAATCTCAGTAGACTTGAGAAGAGCAAATGTTGTCCCGATCATAAAAAAGGGACAAAAGCTGGGCCTGTGAGCCTGACTTCTATACCAGGAAAGAACATATTATTAAACAACATGTATGTAAGCACATGGACAAAATATCTCATACAATCTTTAGGGTACCGTCACACGAGGCCATATCGGCGGTGATTTTATAGGCGACGCAGGGGTGTGGCCTATCATCGCCGACATGGCCTGTGCATCGCCTAATGTAAATAGGTGACGTCTTTGAGCGGTCGCCTGGTTTCTCAGCAGTGCTCTGAAACCAGGTGAGCACTCTGGGGCGATGTGTACACATTGCCTCATGTAACAGGGGGACGGCGATCTTACAGGCGATGGGAGCCATAGGCTCCCATGTTACAGAATCGCCGCTGGGGTTTTCGGACACCCCAGCGGCGATGGCGTCTGTAAGATCGCCGGTGCGTCGCCAGAGGTATTGCCTCATGTAAACATGCAACGGCGACGCTGGCGAAGCGCCAAAAACATGCGCGCTACCGCCCGTCGCCGCCGATATCTCCGGCGACGTCACCTCATGTGACGGTACCCTTACTACTATAATTTTGAAACCATGCTGATCTAGAGGCCAGTTGGTTTTCCGCTGCATTCCAAGCACTCCTCAGAAACGATGTGCCTGAATGTGTGAGCCCTGATATAAAGATGAAAAAGTGCCTACAGTTTTAGGCACCTTTCACATCAGCGATATTTGAAATTTACGGCAGATCCAGCAGGTTTGCCGAATCTGCCGCGAATAGGATAGAATAGTGCATATGTACGAGCAGTCTAAGATTCAGGACAAGCCACAAGAACACACTAATATAGGTGTAAAAGAAGTAAAAAGATTTTACAGTAAATTTGCATAACACTAAAGAGGAGGATATTTGGCAAATCCACCATAAAATAACTGCAATACTTGCCCCACACCACCCACATGTATCACGGGCTGATTTTGCTTTATAACAACCACATATTAGCCACAAAAAATATGAAGGAACAGTTTCCATTTATGCTGAGGGCATATTACTACATTCCCGTATTAAAAGAAAACTGTAAGGTCAATAATCCATATGTAACTGCTATCATTTTCTAATTCATCACTCTAAACTCTCTCTATTGATGTATTTCTTTTATATATATTTCCTTCCTATCTTCTGTAAACTTCAAATAAAGAGAATCATTCCGTCTGTCACTAACAGGGAATGATCCACTTAGTTCTCTGCTGTCCCCTCCCCATAAGATGAATATGCATGTCATATCACAGCACAAGAGATCAGTGGTGGAGGCTGTATCCTCCTCTCTACTTTCTTTGCAGCAAAACAAAGAGATCAGATAAACACGGGATCTCTCACAGCACAGCAGGAGTTCCTTTTTACAGAAACAAATGGAGTCTAGATAAAGTAAGGCAGACCTGTAGCTTTCTCCCTCCGTGTCCTGAAGAGAACAGTAGCTCCAGAAGTGAAATCACACAGCACCGAGAGCAGAGGGAGGAGGGAGGAGAGAGCTGCTGAGAGGGAAGAGGGAGAAAAGAGCTGCTGAGAGGGAGGAGGGGGGACAGAGCTGCTGAGAGGGAGGAGAGAGGGGAGAGCTGCTGAGAGGGAGGAGGGAGGAGAGAGGAGAGATCTGCTGAGCGAGAGGAGAGAGCTGCTGAGAGGGAGGAGGAAGAAGAGAGGAGAGAGCTGCTGAGAGGGAGGAGGGAGGAGAGAACTGCTGAGAGGGAGGAGAGAACTGCTGAGAGGGAGTGCATAATTATATGACAGTTTACACATCACAGGATTAATAGTCTCTGCTTATAATGGGACAGGACTAATGCAGCAGCTCTCTGCAGGGCCTCACAATGGTGATAATATGGAAACTACAAATGGTACAATAATGATTTTACATGTTCTTAAAAGGTCTGCCCAGGCACTATTCAAGCCTGATATTAGTATCATACTGAAAAAAATTTCCTGCTGCAAAATTTGGAAATATTGCTGTGAATTTCACAAGCCACACTGTTTGCATTGCAAAGCGTGAAATATCCACTGACATATGTACATTAAATTAAAGCAAATTTCGGGGGCGTGGCCTGGGCATGGAGGGGAGCAGAAGCTGAAAGCCAGAGCTCCTGTCCCCTGATTACCTCCGGGCTGAAATAGCCGGCGCTGGACCCCACAGACATACCCCTATGCCGCCCAAGAAGAGGGGCAACCGAATACTGCAAGCCCGGGAGCCGTCAGTACCCCCCCACAGGGAAGATCTCCCATTACCTCCGAAGCACAGCCCTTGAAAACAAGATGGCAGCGGGGAAGATGGCGGGGGCTCCCTCTCTCAGCGCGGCAGATCAAAAGCCACGCCGATATACAGAAGGCTGCACTGACATGGCTGAGGCTCTTTCACAGCCCGAGGCAGCAGAGATTCCAGACCGGGACCAACTGCAGAGTCTGGTAATGTGTGCCCCTCTCCCTCCTCCTCCCCAGACGAGTGCTTTACAAGCTGGAGGCGCCGCTTCTGATAAGCCTCCAGCCTCAAAGACTTCACCTGCCCTGAGCAGTGGAACAGGGGCTGTCCATGAGACCCTGATCCATACTGCACAGTTAAGGTCTCAGGATAGTGGGGAGGTGAACCTATCTAATAAAAAGGTCACTACTGAGACACAGGAATATCACCAGAACAATATAGACACTGACATGAGAGTATACAGCCAGCAAGGACTAACTAGTTTGTTAATGGAAGCACAGCAGACTTGTCCTCAGTCTTTGCAGAGAGGGGGGACAGGGGTGATGATTATACAAACTCCCTTGACAAGAGGACCCTCAGTGGGAAACCTTGAGGGATCCCACTGCAAATCATCCAATGTACCACTCCAGCAACCTGCCTACGCCAGACCCCCCCTACCTCCAGGGCAGGTATTGATGCCCAGCACCCCAGGGGGACAGGAGATATGGGACGACCTCAGATCTTGTATACAGAGTATCCCTACCAGAGAGGAAATGGAGGGTTTTATTACTCGGATGGAGGCGTCCTTTAAGGCAGAAGCTACTGAGCTAAGAGGAGAAGTCCATAAGCTCAATCTGAGAGTAACATCCACTGAAACATCATCTCAGAACGTAGACGAGAGGCTGCAGATACTAGAGGACAAGGTCTCTTCACAAGCTTCACAGTTTGAAAGAATGTTAGATTCCATGGAAGACATGGAAAATCGGGAGAGGAGGAATAATATCAGGATCAGGGGCCTCTCCGAAAGTGTCGGCCCTAAGGAGCTGGACTGTGCCCTTAAAAATATATTCAACTCAATAAGGGAAGTGTCGGCAGACTCAATTTTAAAATTTGACAGAGCACATAGATCCCTGGGACCTCCACCCATGGAAGGGGATAGACCTCGAGATGTGGTGTGCAGGATCCACAAGTATAAAATCAAAGAGGCAATTTTTACTAAAGCTAGAGCCAAAGGACAGATTAAATACCAGGATTAATCTATCCAGCTTCTGGCAGATTTATCAAGACGCACCTTGCAAAAACGGATGGCATTTCGCCCTCTCCTGGTGATCCTGAGACAACAGGACATACCCTACTCTTGGGGCTTTCCTTTCCGCCTCCAGGTGCGGAGGGATGGAGTGCTTCACTACGTCACCCATCCTAGGGGAGTATCGGAGTTCACAAAGGCGTTAGGACTCCCTCTGGTCACCATCTCACCGGAGGAATGGCCGGGACATTATGAGTTCCTAGAATGGATGCCGATGATCCCAGAACCATTAAGAGGAGGTGGGAGGAGGGGGAGGGGGGCTTCCCGGAGAGGGAGAAATAGAGGTTGGAGAAGGGGTTCATTTAATAATGGTTGAAGATTTTTCCTTACGTCTCAAGAGTTATGCTATTTGTCATCCTGTATTTTGGTGATTTTTCTTTCAGGGGAAATGGAGGAGATGGTTTCCATGACGACTCATACTACTATATAAAGGCAAATATATGCCAAGGTTTCTCACATGTTTAATGTTGCACCTATAATTTACTGAGTTCATTTACTAGTATGTTGCGGGGTACGTAGAATCTACACCGGCTCAGACATCTTATTCATATCGGATTATGGCCCTAAATAACTTCTTTAGGTTTAATTGTTACTGTTCAGGAATGTTATTCTTCCATGATACGAATTTTTCATGTTCCCACATGTGGCCCGGGGTGAGGGGGACAACCCTTGAGTGGACAGGCTACACCTCGCCAGGATATAGTCACCTGTTTTAAGGTAGACCGGTCGAGTAGACCACCCCAGGACGCTATCCCGGATTATTCTGGGAAATTAATTTCTTTATCTTCTATCCTTTTCTGTTTCCCTTTCTTCTTTCTACTCTCTTTCCCTAATTCTCAGGGTATCCCCCCCCCTCCTTTTTTTTTTTTTTTATTCCCCCACTTTAGGGCCTTTAGGTTCATTCCCTCTATCTCTTCCCTCTTTTGTTTTTATCTCCCATTCTTCTCCCCTAATATCTCTTATCCGTTCCCTTACCTCCGACCCTAGTGTCGACCATGTCAACTTTGAAAATCTGCTCACTCAATGTGAAGGGATTCAATACTCCCCAGAAGAGGTCTCAGATCTTATACTCTGCTCATAAGCAGAAGTGTCAGATCCTGATGCTACAGGAGACTCATTTTAAATCAGGACATGTACCGAGTCTCCGTAACAGATACTTCTCAGACTGGCACCACAGTACAAACCCAGAAGCGAGAACGAAGGGTGTTTTCATCGCAGTACACAGGTCACTGACACACGAGATTCTTGACACCTGTATAGACCCGCAGGGCCGATACATTTTTCTTAAGATGAGAATTGCTGGATCTTTACTAACTGTCGTTAATTGGTACTTGCCTAATAGGTTTCAAACGAAGACGTGCAGATCGTACCTATTTCGGTTGACAACCTTTGCAGAAGGATTAACCATTATCGGTGGGGATCTCAACTTTACCCTGGACCCGGTGGCAGACTCATCCTCTGGTAAGAGATCTATCCCAAATAAGAGGCTTGTCTCCATAAAAAAGCTCTTTCACACTCTGAGGCTTATAGACATCTGGAGGACCTTGAATCCACAAGGGAGGGATTTCACATACTTCTCCCCAGTACATAACTCATACAGCAGAATAGACCTATTTTTCATTAGTCACAACTTACTATCCTGGAACCCAGAGGCAACCATAGGGGATATTTTGCTATCAGACCATGCCCCAGTTATTTGACTCTTACTTTGCCTGACACATGTAGCAGACCCTGGACGTGGAGACTAAATGAACATCTATTAAAGGATGAGGTGTGTATGACAGAGGTTAAGGAGACTATACAGTCCTTTGGCCGAGATCATGCCTCTGACCCCACTCCTTCTCCCACAAAGTGAGAAACTCTGAAATGTGTCTTGAGAGGAGTATTTATAAAGCATAGCGCACGTCTGAAGAAAAATAACACAAAATTGATAGAGGACCTACTTTCGCAGATTCATGCATTAGAAACTGCGCATAAACAGACCTTATCTAGAACGACCCTCTCCGAACTGATTTTAAAGAAAAGTGAACTTAAGGATTTATTAGACCAAAAATATCGGAGATATTCTGAAAAATCTAGGAGTTATTTTTACTCCAATTCAGATAAATGTGGACGTCCCTTGGCCAGACTGCTCCATCCTCGGTTAAATCCGACGTTTGTCCCAAGCATTTCTACTAAAACGGGGGGTCGCACATCCTTACCAAATGAAATTCTGGAGGAATTCAGGCAATATTATCTTGATCTCTATAACATCAGGGGACATTTGTCTGATGCGCCACCCTCGGAACTGTCAGAAAGAATTAAGAGATATATAGATAAAACAGCGATCCGAACACTGGCTACGGAAACTACTAAAATGCTAGAGGAGGAGATCTCAGAGGAAGAACTGTTACGGGCTATCCAATCTACCCCATCTGGGAAATGTCCGGGTCCAGATGGATTTTTACCCAATTTTTATAAAATACTTAAGACCCAGCTGACTCCTGCAATGTTGACGGCCTTTAATGCTGTCTTAAAGGGATCTGATTTCGTGCCTCAGTCTTTAGAAGCCCATATCAGCGTCATCCCCAAACCTGAGAAAGACCCATCTTCTGTATCAAACTACAGGCCGATTTCGTTACTGAATGTGGATGTCAAATTATTTACTAAGATATTAGCTGAGCGTTTAGCCCCAATTCTCCCTTTCGTAATTGATTCGGACCAGGTGGGCTTTGTCAAAGGCCGGGAGGCTAGGGATAACACTATTAGAACCCTCCTCCTTATAGCTAAGGCCAAAAGCTCTTCAGCTCCGCTTGGTCTGATTTCTGTGGATGCTGAAAAGGCCTTTGATAGGAGGCGCTGATTCAACTTGGCCTGGGCCCTCGATTTTTACACGGAATCATGGCCCTATATTCCTCCCCGTCTGCCAGGGTGAAGATCGGGGGTGCCCTGTCTTTCCCGTTCAAAATTGCAAACGGGACTAGACAGGGGTGTCCATTGTCACCCCTGTTATACATAATTGTAATGGAACATTTAGCTACAGCAATCAGGGCCAACATTGACGTTCATGGGATTGAGCTGGGCCACAAGCACCACAAGACGGCACTATTTGCCGATGATCTCCTCCTCTATGTCTTGCAGCCTTTGATCTATATCCCTACAATTCTAAAAGAATTCGAACAGTTCGGACGGTTGAGTAACTTTAAGGTTAATTGTTCCAAGACGGAGGCGCTCAGTATCTCGCTACCTGGAGATCTGGTATCTCATTTATCCAAACAGTTCCCGTTCAAATGGAGGGAGGAGGCTATTAATTACTTAGGAGTTTACATCGCTAAAGATCTTAGGCAATTGTTTAAATTAAACTATCATCCCCTATTATCTAGTGTAGAGAAGGCTTTTTCATCATACCGCCAATTAAAGCTATCCTGGTTCGGGAGAATGAACGTTATTAAAATGGATATCCTACCCCGACTCTTATATATCTTTCAAACAGTCCCTATCCGCCCAGACAGAAGGTTTTTTACTAAACTACAATCTCTCATTATTAAATTTACCTGGAACGGGAAGAGATCTAGGTTGGGGATTAATATCCTTTCATTACCTAGATCTAGAGGAGGGGTCGGATTACCTAACATTCATAGATATTTTGTAGCTTCTTCTCTTACAAGAACCCTGAACTGGCACTATTGCACGTCCTCCAAGAGATGGGTAGAGGTGGAGCAGGATGGCCTGGGGATCCCTCTGAGACATCTACTTTGGATTCCTTATGGGAGCAAAACAGACCTACCCCCCCTCCAATATAACCAAGTCCACTCTGAAAGTGTGACATTCAATAACAAAACCACTCTACACAGATGGCAAACTTAGTCCTCTCGTCCCCCTTTTCTCTAACCCTGCTTTTCCACCTGGGTTTGGAAAGCAAAGATTTCTATGCTGGCAGAGTGTGAACGATACCCGAAAGGGACAGACCCTACCCAATGGGCATTTACCCTCAATGAGAGAGATCCAATCTATTGATCCTACTAGACCTCTTAGATGGTTTGAATTCCTCCAATATAAATCATTTCTATATTCGTCTGGCCATACATGCAGGGTGAGATTGATGCCAAACGTATTGGAGAGATTGTTCCAGCAGGATTCCCCCCCGAGGCGTAAAATTTCAGCCCTATATCTGGCATTAGGATCCCTACGAGATCAGGACACCTTACACTTCCAGCGGGCCTGGGAGAGGTAATTAAACAGGACCATTACAGACAGGGATTGGCAGAAAAGCTTTTTATTTACCCACAAATTAGCCAGCGCCTGTGTTGCACAAGAGAGGAGCTATAAACTGCTCACCAGATGGTATTTATGTCCTGTCACCATGCACCGCGTGTTTCCTGAAACTTCAGAGAGTTGTTGGCGTTGTGGGAAAGCACCAGGGACTATGCTCCACATTTGGTGGAGTTGTGACGAGGTCCAGCAGTTCTGGTCTGGGGTGTTCGGCACTTACACACGAATCACAGGTAAACGGGTTAAATATTGCCCTGAAGTAGCTTTACTATCCATCTTTCCGGGTCCTATAGGGCTTAATAAGAAGGATATCCTCTGTTTCTGTGTCTCGGCCGCCCGCGCTCTAATTCCGAAAGGTTTTGGAGAATTCCTCAGATACCTTCTCTGCTTGACTGGTTCAAAGAGATGATGGATTTATTCCGGATGGAGGAGCTGGCGGCCGACGCTTCGGGGTCTCGTGATAAATTTTCGGTGACCTGGACTGAGTGGATTCTCTACCAAGACTCAAGTGAATTCGGAAGAACTTTCTCTGAGGTTGATTCTGTGGTGCGATAAATGGTCGACATGGGGTCGAGGTATACCCTATCCCTTGTTCCCCTTAATTTTTTGGACCTTTCCTCTTCTTATCCCGCCTAGGGGTAAAGGGGGGGCCTGCTAATGTAAGGCCTCCCCCGAATATAAGGGCTTACAACCGGGGGGGGGGGGGCTAATGTAAGGCCCCCCCTGCTGCTGCTTACATCTTACCCTCCAGCGTCTTCTTGCAGCAGCCAGCGCGTCGGTCCTCCGGTCCCGTCTTCAGCGGTCTCCCGGATCATGTGACCGGCCGGTCGCACTAGCAATGACATCATGCGCTGCGACGGGTCACATGATCCGGGAAACAGCTGAAGACGGGAACGGAGGACCGACGCGCTGGCTGCTGCAAGAAGACGCTGGAGGGTAAGATGTAAGCAGCAGCAGGGGGGCCTCAGAGCTGGGGGGGCAGTGTGCCAGCAGGAGGGGGGCTGTATCCATAATGTTGGGGCCTGTATACCCTGTATACCACACTGCTGAGCTGTATACCACACTGCTGGGCTGTATGCCACACTGCTGGGCTGTATACCACACTGCTGAGCTGTATACCACACTGCTGCGCTGTATACCACACTGCTGGGCTGTATACCACACTGCTGGGCTGTATACCACACTGCTGGGCTGTATACCACACTGCTGGGCTGTATACCACACTGCTGGGCTGTATACCACACTGCTGAGCTGTATACCACACTCCTGGGGCTGTATCCACACTGTTGGGGCCTGTATACCTTGTGTACCACACTGCTGGGCTGTGTACCACACTGCTGGGGGCTGTATACCTGTGCTGGGGGCTGTATACCGGGGTGGCGGTCTGCTGTATTTCCCACCCTCGGCTTATACATGAGTATATACAGTGTGTGTGTGTGTGTGTGTGTGTATGTGAGTAGGCTGGGGCTGCCAATATAAGACCCCCCCCCTGAAAGTAAGACAAGGGGCCACTTTTGGCCCCCAAAAAAATGTAAGACAGGGTTTTACTTTCGGGGAAACACGGTAGTTCAGTTCTCACTTTCCCCGCTATTATCTCTATCTTTTTTCCTTTCTCTTTCTATATACATACTTTAGGTTGCTAAACAGTTTTAGTTTTGAGAATTATTTTTTTTCTTTCTCAGTTTACCCTTATATGCGGTTGCAGTAAAACTGACAGGAGTATGTACCTGTTATTTTATGGAACCCTTCACAAGAGAACCTACTCCAGATGGTCCGGTTTCTCAGGAGGTCATAAGAGGCTTATTCTTTGCTGGTACACCAAAGCCAGTAGAGAGATAAGTAGTGTGACTCTTATAGATACCCACTTGCTTTTGACCATCCTGACAAAAAGGAGTATGATACTAGAATACTCCTAAAGGGATTCCTAACCCCCTTGGTTGCGGAAATCCCCTTGACTATAGCGGGGGTCCTTTAACCCCCTGAGTGTGGTTTATGATTACAGGAACAGGCCGACATACACCTGAAGAGGGTTTATAAAACTGAGAATGTATATTGATTAACACTTTATACTGATGTTCTTATTGTGAACTCCTTGCCTATACTTTTTGAATTGTATTTACATGTATAACCTGTACTGTTTGTTTTCTTTTTCAAAAATTAATAAAAAGAGATTAACTACAAATTAAAGCAAATTTCAAATCCACATCTCTGGTCGATTAACACGGTGGGTATTTTTTTTTCAACATGTGCATGAGATTTCCTACAATTTCCTACACAATGCTGATACTGTAGGACATAGCTGATACTGTAGGACATAGTTGATACTGTGGCCCTCGATTACTTTTTTGCGGCCCCCGGGCAGATTCTTGGGGTCTGTAGTTCTCAAGCTGCCAGACGCATTTTGCCGACTGTCTGCCATTTAAATCCCACTCTCCAGTGATCTCTATGCCCCAGTCTTGGCCTCCCTGATAATGTATATGCTCCCAGCCTCTCATGTGATGTCTAGGGCTTTAGCAAACCTGGAAAAGCAGTTGAGAAGCAACATGACCAATATCACCTAACATCAGCCACACCAAAGGGAAGAAGCTCCACCCACCACAGTAGGGGTGAGTTGATTGTTTAACCAAATATAGCGGGTAATTTTCAAGTTGATAATTTTGTACGAGCCCCGAAGGTGGTTCCCCACCCCTGCTGTAGGGCATAGTGTTAGGTCCCTTGCACTGCTTCCCAGCTCACCTCTCCCAGGTCGGCATCCTCTGCCCCTCTGCCAACTGGGCATCCAGCGTCCAGGCGTACTGTGTCTCAGAGCCGTCGCCAGGTTCCTTTCATGTTAGCTGACCACCGGGCTCACACATGCACATTACAATGGTCGTGTTCATGTGACAAATCAGCGGCGCACAGGTGCACTCCTCCCCTGTGACTCTAGGAGTCGGCACAGTCCAACCTGACACTCCCTTGACCAATAGCTGCTCTTCCTCTGGCATATCAGGCCACCTCCACTGATGGGAGGTGCCTGATTATTAAGTCAGTTTGCTTCTGCCTTGCTGACTGTTGGTCAGGCCTTCCTTGTACTCTGTTTCCTGGAACCCTTGCTGTGCTCTTCCCCGGTAGCACCATTATCCCAGAATCCTTAGCTGAGCCGTAGCATAGGCTAACCTTACGAGCTGCCCCTCTGGTACTAGCAGCTGTGGTATTTAGACCCCTGGGCTTGCCCCTGACAATCCCTGTATAGGGGATGGGTAAACTAGGACCAGCTCACCCAGGGGAGTTCAGTACCACGGCCCAGTGGGTCCACTCTAGGGCACCTTCCCCCGGAAGCGTGACACATAGCCTATGTTGTAAGACATAGCTGATACGGTAGGACATAGCTGATACGGTAGGACATAGCTGATACTATAGGACAGGGGAGTGGGTCCACTATAGGGCGCCTTTTCCCGGAAGCGTGACAGAATAATCAGGCCATGGACCCGCTGGTACCTCGTTCTCAGCCCAAAAGGAGCTGGCTTATCTTCGGGAGAGTCGGAGCCTCTTAGCGGCTTGTCTTTAGTCCATGGATACCCGGTTAGCCTCCCTGCAAACCTCCAACCCGGCACCCGCCACTCAGTCTGCGAGCCTACAGCAGGAGCTGTCAGCACGAGACATGCAGTCTTGCAGGCTGTCGTACATATCCTCCGTGGACGATCATCTAGACTCCGTGCAGTCCGCATCAACGGTCTCAGCTCAGGCTGTATCCTATGACTGCTCCCCTGGTGGCGTCCCGAACCCTCCACCTCCCTCGGGAGACCACCAAGATACAGCGGAGACCTCGGGATGTGCCGCGGCTTCCTCATCCAGTGTCGCTTACACTTTGAACTACTGCCACAGTAGTACCCCACCTATCGGGCCAAAGTGGCTTTTGTGGTGTCCCACCTGGAGGGCGAGGCTCTGGTGTGGGTTAACCCTCTATGGGAGCGTGATGACCCAGCGGTCTCCCACTTGTTGACCTTTTTGGAGACATTCCGGAGGGTCTTCGATGAACCCAGTCGGGTCGCGTCTGCTACGGAGTCACTCTTCAACCTCCGTCAAGGGACGCTCACCGTTGGGCAATACGCCATCCGTTTCCGCTTCCTCTCTTCCGAGGTGAGATGGAATAACGAAGCGCTGACCGGAGCTTTCTGGCGTGGCCTGTTCGGCAGGATAAAGGACGAACTCACGGGTCGAGATATCCCAGACGAGCTGGAGGACTTGATCTCACTAGCCACCCGCATCGACTTGAGTTTCCAAGAGCGCTCCCGTGAAACCGCCAAGGGGAAGAGATCTGTCCAGTGCCGGTATTGTCCCGTAAGAACCAGAGAAGTCCTCCGCCTAGGTCGCGTAAGAGAGACCGTCCTAGGCGAGAGTGATGCCTCTCAATCCCTCACCCTGCCCGTGCAGGTGATACGTCAGCAGAGACGCTTTTCTGATTAAGCCTACGTGGATTCTGGGGCTGCAGGAAATTTCATTCAGCAAGAGGCGGTGACTCGACTTGGAATCTCTGTAATACCTCTGGTGACGCCTCGCGTGATTGCATTGGTGGATGGCAGACCGCTGCAGGAGATCGTCACCAAAGTGAAAGAGGAGGTGGAGGTGCAGATCGGGGCTACACCGTGAAAAGATCGCCTTCTACGTCATGCCTGGTCTCTCCCATGCCCTGCTCCTCGGGCTTCCCTGGCTTTGGGTTCAGTAACCTGTCTTGGACTGGCGCTCAGGGGCCGTGCTGCGGTGGGGCCCTCTCTGCCATGAGAGATGCCTGAAGTCTGTTCGGCCACCCGGTTCCCTGCAACCGGTTTCTGATCTTCCAGGTTTACCGACTAACTATTGGCAGTAGGCGGATGTCTTCAACAAAACGGAGGCTGAGGGCCTCCCGCCTCATCGGCCGTATGATTGCCCTAGTGATCTGGTTCCTGGTGCTACACCACCCAAGGGTCGAATCTACCCGTTGTCTCCAGCCGAATCACAAGCCATGTCTGAGTACATCACGGACAGCTTGGCTAGGGGCTTCATTCGAAAATCCACGTCCCCTGCTGGCGCTGGTTTTTTCTTTGTGAAAAAGAAAGAGGGCACCCTTCAACCCTGCATAGATTACAAAGTCTTGAATGCCATCACCGTCAAGAACAAATATCCCCTGCGGCTGATTCCAGAGCTCTTTGACAGGCTCAAAGGGGCTCGCATCTTCAAGAAAATAGACCTCCGAGGAGCATACAACCTGGTTCGCATACGTGCCGGAGACGAATGGAAGACGGCTTTTAACACCAGGGACGGCCATTATGAGTATTTGGTCATGCCGTGCGGGTTGTGTAACGCTCTCACAGTGTTTCAGGAGTTCGTCAATTACATCTTTTGTGATCTGTTGTACACGTGTGTGGTGGTATATTTGGACGATATCCTCATCTTCTCCCCAGATTTGTCCTCTCATAGACGGGACGTGCGGCAAGTCCTCCTGTGACTGAGGAGGAATCAGTTGTATGCCAAGATGGAGAAATGTGTCTTTGAGCAGACCTCTTTGCCCTTTCTCGGATACATCATCTCTGACTCCGGAATACGGATGGATCCTGAGAAGCTCTCTGCCGTGCTGAAGTGGCCCCGTCCTGTGGGGACTAAGGTTATTCAGCTATTCCTTGGTTTTGCAAATTATTACTGGCAATTCATTCCCCATTTCTCGTCCTTGATCAAGCCCATCACGGCTCTCATCTGCAAGGGAGCAAAAGCCTGCGACTGGACCCCAGAGGCCGAGAACGCCTTTTCCACCTTAACCCCTTCCAGACCCTTGGCCCACCCCCTGGGCCATGGAATGATCGGGCTCCTGCAGGTCGAGTGAGGGTGTCACTGACCTGTCACTCGGCCTGCAGGTACATGGGGAGTTGTACAACACCCCAGGGGGGGTCGATTTGCCCCCACCCCCACCCCCCCGGTTACAGGCACGGTGATTGGCACTCAAAAGTGAAAGTGAAAATAACCGCGCCTGTAATGCTTCCCTGTCTGCCGCTGCTATCCCTACCCTCCAATCTTCTCCCCTGTCATCCTCTAACTGTCCCCCTGCCCCCCACCTCTCTTTCCTGCCCCCTCTTCATCTTTCTTACCCCCCCGCTTCCTTTTCCTGCCGCCTGCTTCCTGTCCCTGCCGCCTGCTTCCTCTTCCTGCCGCCCGCTTCCTCCTGCCTGCCCCCGCTTCCTCCTAAGTGCCCCCCTACTTCTCCTGTCACCCCCCCTCTTCCCCCTTCCTGCCCCCCCCCGATCACCGGAGCGGCGATCGCCTCTCCCACTCACCCCTCCGGCGTCCGCTCTGTCTCCACTGCGTCCCGCTTCTCCTCCTCCACTTCACCGCCTCCGGATCTGACAGCTCTGTGCTGGAGCTGTCAGATCACTTTCTGCAGCTGGATCCTGGGGATCGATCTCCCTGCATGGGCATCGAGCTGCAGAAAGTGATCTGACACCCCGGGCGCAGTGACCCACTATGTGCATCACATGCGCCTGGGCTGCCAGATCGCTTTCCGCAACTCGATCCCCATGCAGGGGGATCGAGCTGCAGAAAGCAATCTGACAGCCTGGGCGCAGTGATGCACATAGTGGGTCACTGTGCCCAGGCTCTTAAATCGCTGCTCTGCAGCCCGATCTCCCTGCATGGGCATCGAGCTGCAGAAAGCGATCTGACAGCCCGGACGCAGTGATGCACATAGTGGGTCAATGCGCCTGTGCTGCCAGATCGCTTTCCGCAGCTCGATCCCCATGCATGGGGATCGAGCTGCGGAAAGCGATCTGGCAGCCCAGGCGCAGTGATGCACATAGTGGGTCACTGCGCCCGGGGTGTCAGATCACTTTCTGCAGCTCGATCACCATGCTGGCGGATTGGGCTCCAGAGTAGCGATCTCAAAGCAAAGGCGATCGAGCGGCGTGGGACCTTCGTTGTGGACTACGTCGGAGACAATCGAATGTCGTGGGACCTTCATTATTGACAACGTCGGAGCGATCGGGCGTCGTGGGACCTTCGTTGTGGACTACGTCGGATCTTTTTATAATAAAGATGGAGTCCGAATTTTGTCTGTTTTTTTTTCAAATAAAAAGATTTTTCTCTGTGTGTATTTATTGACTATTTACCGTACTAGAGATTCCTAATGGCGGGTCTAACATTGGCCCTATATTATGAATCTCGGGCTTAGTGCCAGCTGCCAATAAAAAGCTGGCATTAACCCCTTTATTACCCAGTTAGCCACTGGCACCAGGGCAACTGGAAGAGCGTCGGTACAGCGCCAGAAAATGGCGCTTCAATGAATGCGCCATTTTCTGGGGTGGCTGCGGGCTGCAATTCGCACCAGGGGGGGCTCAGAACGCTTGGGCCTCTCTATGCTGAGGATTCCATTCCCCAGCTGCCTAGTTGTACCTGGCTGGACCAAAAATATGGTGGAGCCCCACGTAATTTTTTTTCTAGAATTCTAGAAATTAAAAAAAAAAAAGGGCTTCGCTGTATTTTTGGTTCCAGCCAGGTATGACGAGGCAGCTGGGGGCTGGTGGCAGTCCGTAGCTGCCAAGTTGTACCTGGCTGGACCAAAAATATGGCGGAGCCCTACGTCATTTTTTTTCTAGAAATAATTCTAGAAATAAAAAAAAAATAGGCTTCGCTGTATTTTTGGTTCCAGCCAGGTACAATGAGGCAGCTGGGGGCTGGTGGCAGTCCGTAGCTGCCAAGTTGTACCTGGCTGGACCAAAAATATGGCAGAGCCCCATGTCATTTTTTTTTTTTAAATTCTACAAATAAAATGACATGGAGCTTTGCCGTATTTTTGGTTGCCAGCCAGGTACAACTTGGCAGCTAGCTGGCTGGAATACTCAGCATGGAGAGACCCAAATGTATTGGGTCCCCTATGCTGCGAATTGTAACTACTAGACTAGTATGTTTTTTCACAAAAAGTTTCATTATTCATTTATACGTCTTAATTTGTGAAGCACATGGGGGTTCAAAGTGCTCACTGAGCATCTAGATATGTTCCCTGGGGGGTCTAGTTTCCAAAATGGGGTCACGTGTGGGGGAGCTCAAATGTTTAGGCACACAGGGGCTCTCCATACGCGACCTGGTGTCCGCTAACAATTCCAATTGTTGGCAAACACCAGGTTGTGTATGGAGAGCCCCTGTGTGCCTAAACATTGGAGCTCCCCCACAAGTGACCCCATTTTGGAAACTAGACCCCCCAAGGAACCTATCTAGATGCATAGTGAGCACTTTGAATCCCCAGGTGCTTCACAAACTGATCCGTAATAAGGTAAAAATTCTTTTTTTTCACACAAATTTTCTTTTTTAATTTGTACGGATCAATTTGTGAAGCACCTGGGGGTTCAAAGGGCTCACTATGCATCTAGATATGTTCCCTGGGGGGTCTAGTTTCCAAAATGGGGTCACTTGTGGGGGAGCCCCAATGTTTAGGCACACAGGAGCTCTCCAAATGAGACATGGTGTCTGCTAACAATTTGAGCTGATTTTCCATTCAAATTGTTAGCGGACACCATGTCGCGTTTGGTGAGCCCCTGTGTGCCTAAACTTTGGAGCTCCCCCACAAGTGACCCCATTTTGGAAACTAGACCCCCCAAGGAACCTATATAGATGCATAGTGAGCACTTTGAATCCCCAGGTGCTTCACAAACTGATCCGTAATAAGGTAAAAATACTTTTTTTTCACACAAATTTTCTTTTTTAATTTGTACGGATCAATTTGTGAAGCACCTGGGGGTTCAAAGGGCTCACTATGCATCTAGATATGTTCCCTGGGGGGTCTAGTTTCCAAAATGGGGTCACTTGTGGGGGAGCCCCAATGTTTAGGCACACAGGAGCTCTCCATACGCGACCTGGTGTCCGCTAACAATTTGAGCTGATTTTCCATTCAAATTGTTAGCGGACACCATGTCGCGTTTGGTGAGCCCCTGTGTGCCTAAACTTTGGAGCTTCCCCACAAGTGACCCCATTTTGGAAACTAGACCCCCCAGGGAACTTATCTAGATGGGTGGTGAGCATATTGAACCCCCAGGTTCTTCACAAATTAATTCATGAAAATTAAAAAAACATTTTTGTGGAAAAAAGATTCATTTTTACGGATCAATTTGTGAAGCACCTGCGGGTTCTCAGTGCTCACAATGCATCCAAATATGTTCCCTGGGGGGTCTAGTTTCCAAAATGGGGTCACTTGTGGTGTAGCCCCAATGTTTAGGCACACAGGGGCTCTCCAAATGCGATATGGTGTCCGCTAACAATTTGAGGTGATTTTCCATTCAAATTGTTAGCGGACACCATGTCGCGTTTGGAGAGCCCCTGTGTGCCTAAACATTGGGGCTCCACCACAAGTGACCCCATTTTGGAAACTAGACCCCCAGGGAACGTATCTAGATGGGTGGTGAGCATATTGAACCCCCACATGCTTTACAAATTGATCTGTGAATATGGAAAAAGTACTTTTTTTTCACAAAAATGTTCTTTTAGCCTCAATTCTTTCATTTTCACATGGGTAACAGGATAAAATTCATCCTAAAATTTGTTGGGCAATTTCTCCTGAGTACACCGATACCTCATATGTGGTGATAAACCACTGTTTTGACGCGTGGCAGGGCTCAGAAGTGAAGGAGCGCCATTTCACTTTTTGAATGGAAAATTAGCTCCAAAAGTCAAATTGCGCTCCTTCCCTTCTGAGCCCTGCCGTGCGCCCAAACAGTGGTTTATGATCACATATGTGGTATCGATATGCTCAGGAGAAATTGCCTAACAAATTTTAGGATCCATTTTATCTTGTTGCCCATGTGAAAATGAAAAAATTGAGGATACAAGAACATTTTTGTTAGAAAAATTAAAATATCCATTTTTTTGTTTCCAATTTGCTTAGTTCCTGTGAAGCACCTGAAGGGTTAATAATCTTCTTGAATGTAGTTTTGAGTAGCTTGAGGGGTGCAGTTTTTGGAATGGTGTCACTTTTGGGTGTTTGCTGTCATGTAAACCCCTCAAAGGGACTTCAAATGGGATGTGGTCACTGAAAAAATGGTTTTGTAAATTTTGGTGGAAAAATGAAAAATTGCTCATGAACTTTGAACCCTTATAACTTCCTAACAAAATTTTTTTTTTTCCCAAAATTGTGCTGATGTAAAGTAGACATGTTGGAAATATTATTTCATAACTATTTTGTGTCACATAACTCTCTGGTTTACCAGAAGAAAAATTCAAAATTTGAAAATTGCAAAATTTTAAAAATTTTTGCCATATTTTTTATTTTTTCACAAATAAACGCAAAAATTATCGACCTAAATATAATACTAACATGAAGCTCAATATGTCACGAAAAAACAATCTCAGAATCGCTAGGATCCGTTGAAGCGTTCCCGAGTTATAACCTCATAAAGGGACACTGGTCAGAATTGCAAAAAATGGCAAGGTCATGAAGGGGTTAAAGCGCTCCTTCTCCGTGGCTCCTGCCTTGCACCGACCAGAGGTGAACAGACAGTACATCGTAGAGGTAGACGCCTCCTCCATAGGAGCGGAGGTATCCTCTCCCAGAAATCCTCTTCAGCTCGGTTAGTCACCTGCGGGTTTTTCTCCAAAGCCTGTACCTCGTCGGAGCGCAACTATATTGGGGATCGTGAATTGCTGGCCATCAAACTGGCACTGGAGGAGTGGCGACCCCTCCTTGAGGGTGCCATTCATCCGTTCATTATCTACACGGATTACAAAAACCTGGCTTATCACCAGTCCGACCAGAGGCTCAACCATCGGCAGGTCCAGTGGTCCCTGTTCTTTGCCCGTTTCACCTTTGAACTGCACTTCCGGCCTGGCAGTAAACCCGTTAAGGCTGATGCTCTGTCACAGTCCTTCCAGTAGTCGGATGTGGAAGAGGAGACCTTCCATATCATCGATCCTACCAAGATAATTACCATGGCTCCCTTACATGTAGCTGGACTTTCACCGTGAAAAATCTTTGTAGCACAGGATCAGAAGAAGGCGGTCCTTGCATGGGGACACTCGTCGAGAATTGACGGTCACATGGAAGTTAAAAAGACTCTCTCTTTGATCTCTCGTCACTATTGGTGGCCTACTCTCCGTCAAGACGTCCACAACTTTGTTGCTTCCTGTCTGTCCTGTGCTAGAAATAAGGTGTCCAGAGAGTTACCAGCTGGACGTCTACTGCCTCTCCCGGTCCCATTGGCTCCTTAGCAACATATAGCTATGGACTTCATTGAGGATCTACCCTGCTCCTCCGGCTGTACCGTCATATGGGTAGTCGTGGATTGCTTCTCTAAAATGGCTCACTTTGTTCCTTTACCCGGTCTACCATCCGCTCCTGAGTTAGCCAAGAGATTCATTGAACAGATCTTCAGACTCCACGGATTTCCTCGTCACATCGTGTCTGATAGGGGAGTTCAGTTCACTTCCCGATTCTGGAAGGCGCTGTGCAAGCATATGGACATCACGTTGGACTTCTCCTCGGCTTATCATCCGCAGTCCAACAGGCAGGTGGAGCGCATTAACCAAGTCCTCACCACCTACCTCCAGCACTTTGCCAATGCTCATCACGATAACTGGACCAGTCTCCTTCCTTGGGCGGAATTCACTTACAACAATCACTCTAGTGAGTCGTTAGCTAAATCTCTTTTGTCGTGGTATTCAGGCAACATCCTGGTTTACCTCTTCCGTTCTCCACAGCGTCCGTCAACCCAGCGGCTGATGCATTGTCCATGGACTTTACCAAGATCTGGAGTGAGACCAGAGACGCCCTTACACAAGCCTCCGGCAGGATGAAGAGGCATGCCGATAAGAGACGCTTAGATGCACCGTCTTATCTCCCGGGCGGTAAAGTGTGGCTGTCTTCCAGATACGTCAGGTTGAAGGTACTGTCCTACAAGTTATGGCCGCTTTATATCGGTCTTTTCTAAGTTGCCTACAAGTTGAGACTGCCTGCCTCACTTCGCATCCCCAATTCCTTTCATGTCTCGTTGTTGAAACCGGTGGTGCTTAATCGCTTCCATCCATCCTCCGGCACCGTGCCACGGCCTCTCAGCTCCGAGAATGTCTATGAGGTCAGGGACATCCTTGCCATGAAGAAGAGAAGAGGCAAGACCCTCTTCTTGATTGACTGGGTTGGCTTCGGTCCTGAGGAGAGGACCTGGGAGCCGCGGGATAACATTGATGCGCCACGCATTCTGGCGAGGTTTTTAGCACGCCTTCGGAGGAGGGGGCGTGAGGGAGGGGGTACTGTTAGGTTCCCTGGCACCGCTCCCCAGCTCACCTCTCTTGGGTTGGCATCCTCTGCCCCTCTGCCGACCGGACATCCAGCATCCAGGCGTACTGTGTCTCGGAGCCGTCGCTGGGTTCTCTTCCTGTCAGCTGACCACTGGGCTCAGACATGAGCACATTACAATGGTCGTGTTCATATGACCAATCAGCGGCGCACTAGGTGCACTCCTCTGTGACTCTAGGGGCCGGCACGGTCCAACCTGACACTCCCCTTGACCAATAGCTGCTCTTGCTCTGGCATATCAGGCCACCTCCACTGATGGAGGTGCCTGATTATTAAGTCAGTTTGCTTCTGCCTTGCTGGCTGTTGGTAAGGCCTTCCTTGTACTTTGTTTCCTGGAACCCTTGCTGTGCTCTTCCCCGGTAGCACCATTATCCCGGAATCCTTAGCTGTGCCGTAGCATAGGCTAACCTTACGAGCCGCCCCCCTGGTATTGGCAGCTGTGGTATTTAGACCCCCTGGGCTTGCCCTTGCAATCCATGTATAGGGGTTGGCTAAACTAGGACCAGCTCACCCAGGGAATTCGGTACCACGGCCCAGTGGGTCCACTCTAGGGCACCTTCTCCCGGAAGCGTGACACATAGACTATGTTGTAAGACATAGCTGATACGGTAGGACATAGCTGGTACGGTAGGACATAGCTGATACTATAGGACAGGGGAGGGGAACCATTTTTCTCCTTTTGGAAATTTCTACAATCCTTCGGGGGCCGTACAAAATTATCAACTTAAAAATTATCCACAATATTTAATTAAACAATCAACTCACTCCTACTGTAGTGGCGGGAGCTGCTTCTCTTTGGCGTCGTTGATCATGTTGCTTCTCAACTGCTTTTCCAGGTTTGCTAGAGCCCTAGACATCACAAGAAAGGCTGGGGGCATAGAGATCACTGGAGAGCTGGATTTAAAGGGCAGACAGTCTGAAAAATGTGTCTGCCAGCCTGAGCACTGCAGTCCCCAGGTATTTGACCGGAGGCTGCAAAAAAGTCAGCGAGGACCGCATTCAGCCCTGGGGCCTGAGGTTCCCCACCCCTGCTATAGGACATAGCTGACACTATAGAACATAGCTGATATTGTAGGACATAGCTGATACTATAGGACATTGCTGATACTATAGGACTTAGCTGATACTATAGGACTTAGCTGATACTATAGGACATAGCTGATACTATAGGACATAGCTGAAACTGTAGGACATAGCTGATATTGTAGGACATAGCTGATACTATAGGACAGTGATGGCGAACTCCAGGCCTCGAGTGCCACACACAGTCCAGGTTTTCAGGATTTCCATTGCATTTGACAGTTAGCAATCAAATGACCAACTGTCAAACTCTAAGGAAATCCTGAAAACCTGCACTGTGTGCAGCACTCGAGGCCTGGAGTTCACCATCACTGCTATAGGACATAGCTGATACTGTAGGACATAGCTGATACTATAGGACATAGCTGATATTGTAGGACATAGCTGATACTATAGGACATAGCTGATACTGTAGGACATAGCTGATACTGTAGGACATAGCTGATACTATAGGACATAGCTGATATTGTAGGACATAGCTGATATTGTAGGACATAGCTGACACTATAGAACATAGCTGATATTGTAGGACATAGCTGATACTATAGGACATTGCTGATACTATAGGACTTAGCTGATACTATAGGACATAGCTGATACTGTAGGACATAGCTAATATTGTAAGACATAGCTGATACTATAGGACATAGCTGATACTGTAGGACATAGCTGATACTATAGGACAGTGATGGCGAACTCCAGCCCTCGAGTGCCACACACAGTCCAGGTTTTCAGGATTTCCATTGTATTTGACAGTTGGCAATCAAATTACCAACTGTCAAACTCTAAGGAAATCCTGAAAACCTGCACTGTGTGCGGCACTCGAGGCCTGGAGTTCGCCATCACTGCTATAGGACATAGCTGATATTGTAGGACATAGCTGATACTATAGGACATAGCTGATACTGTAGGACATAGCTGATACTGTAGGACATAGCTGATACTATAGGACATAGCTGATATTGTAGGACATAGCTGATATTGTAGGACATAGCTGATATTGTAGGACATAGCTGATACTGTAGGACATAGCTGATACTGTAGGACATAGCTGATATTGTAGGACATAGCTGATACTGTAGGACATAGCTGATACTATAGGACTTAGCTGATACTATAAAACATAGCTGATACTATAGGACATAGCTGATATTGTAGGACATAGCTGATACTATAGGACATAGCTGATACTATAGGACATAGCTGATACTGTAGGACATAGCTGATATTGTAGGACATAGCTGATACTGTAGGACATAGCTGATATTGTAGGACATAGCTGATACTGTAGGACATAGCTGATATTGTAGGACACAGTTGATACTGTAGGATTGCTGCATTCTCAGTATGAGGGAATGTTCCTTGAAATGTTTTTCATGTTATAGTTGTTACTTTAAAATGTGATTCAACCTCGTCTTAATCCAACAGCCCGTAACCTCCTGCAGCTCATCCCACAGCATTGTGACACCGGAGCCTCTGAAATTATTACTAATTTTAGAATATTTTATCAATGAAAAACATTAATTATTACATCAGTAAACAGTTCATGAAATATGTTAGATTTAAGCAATGTAATGTCATGTTGCCCTGAGTTTACTTTGTCTATATTCTATAACATGCAATAATTAGATTCTTATTATAAAGATCAACAATGAGATCCAATAAGATCAGGATGTGAATACTGAATGAAATAGCAGAAGATGGATGATGAGATAGATGGAGAGATAGATGGAGAGATGGATGAGGATCCAGGCCTGCGTCAGCAGCACCAAGACAACCTGACCACAACAAAGCCTCAGCAGATGGCTGGGACAGACACCATTGTGTGCAGGGGGATCATGCAGCAGCATTGCAGTTTATGACATGTGCACTCTATGAAATGCTACATGGTTAACCCTTTCCTGCACAGATAGAAATGCATTGCAGCCTCATACACCTTACCTCCCCTATGGCTCCAGCAAAGTGTCAGGTGCACAGTACAGCCTAATAGACGTCCTGATGGGATGGCAGAACAATCCAGGCCTGCCCTTCTCATCCCCCAGAACTCTCCACCCCAGCAGCGATAACATAACCCTGGGCTATTCTACAGAACATCATCGCCACCTACTGTAGGGAAGACCTCATCACTTAACTCCTTCAGTGCTGCACTCATACAGTGCAATTAGATCTGATTAGCTAATGACTAGTTATCTCAGTCATTACCATCTAATTTGGGTTCCTGATAGTTCCAGGCTAATTGCTAAGGAAATGCTGCTTCTTGTACACTGGTCCCTTTATCTCTCAAAATGTGGCATCATTCATATGGAAGGATCAATGTAATAGGAAAGACGTCAAACCCCGGAGCCAGCGGTTGGGGATTTAGGGCAAACGCATTTCTCATATACCTTTAATCTTACAGGAAACCTATTCACATATCGGTAGCCACCTCTGCCATCAGGGTCACTCAGACGTGTTTATCGCGTGTTTCTCACATGTAGCACTCGCACATATAATGGTGAATGGGGATGTTCACATGTCAGTGATTTTTTTGCAGACAAAGCGTTTTGTATAAAATCATATAAACATGTCCAATATTGATCAGAGAGTTGGATCAAAATCAGACCGTCCTCAGATGATCCAATCTTTACAGACTGCTAGATACAAAAAGAATAGAATTTTTATCATCTTTTGTTTCCACATACAAGACAAAATGTCCTCAGACGAAACCTTGATCAAACTCTGATTAAAAAAATCACTTTGTATTTCTCGTACTTGAAATATACTGACAAATTAATAAGGCCGGCTTCACACCATGATTTTCGGCTGTTAGGCCACATGCACACACTGAGTATTTGAGGAGTTTTTTACCTCAGGATTTGTAGCCAAAACCAGGAGTGGATGTTAAATCCAGAAGTGGTGCAGGTGTTTCTATTAGACTTTTCCTCTGATTGCTCCACTCCTGGTTGTGGCTACAAATCCTGAGGTAAAAAACTCATCAAATACTCAACGTGTGCAGGTGGCCTTAGGTTCTGTCCGGTGTTTTGCAGGAAGCACTGGACAGAACCTGACAGCCCTGGACAAAACAGAACTGGAGGGCATAGTTTTCTGCCGGAATCATTAGTGCACACGGCTGCCGCTGTCCAAGTGCTGCAATTTGAGCTGGCGGCTCTTTGAGCTGCGCTGTCCAGGTGCTGAACAAGCACAGCTTAAATTTCAAAGCCACCATTCGTTCAGCACCGGCGTCTGGGAACCGGTCCGATTTTTTTGATGGATCCGGGGCTATTCAGCGCCCATACACTCCCATGTTATGATCCGATTTTGTCCGATTTTTGCCCCGGACACAAAAAATGCTACAATTATGTTTCAATGCAGCTGACGCGCTCCCGCCATTGCGGGTGAGTCATGTGAGACTCATGCAAGTATCTCTCGTGCGTCTCACTCAGTTTGTCTCTGTGATTGGTATTGCATATTTACAAATATGGGTGGGGGCTGTTTAAAAGATGAACAGCACCGACAGACCCTATTAATCTGTCAGCATTTCTCACTGGAAGTTGCTTCTGTGTCTGATTAAGATGGAAGGGCTCCTGAAGGAACGGAGGACTCAGATGAGAGAAGACGGCACCATGTCCTGTCTCTGCAAATGCCTGGATCCCCCTGCAATGGATGCCGATGGGCATGAAAAAGCAGATAGCTGGAGCTGTGACTCGGAAGAAGATGTCACAGAACTCGTGCCAGAGGTCGCAATGATGTCAACCGAGTGCATAGGTGTGTGGACTAAGGCCCCTGTGGCACCCTGAGACAGGGCAGCCACAGGGTGAACTGCAGCTGGACGAGGTAAGACGGTCAACTCACAAAACACCCACACACAGACACTCCGACCCTGAGCCAATCACTTTATGGCAGGCAAAGGGTGGCGGGAGTATAGAGACGTGTGGGTGGAGAGGAAGAGAGAACCCAGACAAAGGGGTGGAGGAACAGTAGTGAAACACTGGAACACTAAGTTGGGCGAGACAATCGAGTGAATCCCTGGAGAGTAGAGGAGTAGGGAGACCTCCCCAAGCCGAGACACCTTTCAGCAGAGTACTGACTACAGAAAGGGCCTTCACCACTAATAGCCAGCCGGGGACCCAGGCTGAAAACTGGAGAGAGACAATTAACACGGGTCACTGGTGGCTAGGCTAGGACAGCCAGAGCGCAGGTTCTGTAGATGTGGCAGGGGGAAACTACATGACCCTAACCACGAGACACTCAGGCGGGTGTCCATGACCCGCGACCTAACTACCGCAATGGAATAGGACAAAGCCATCGTTCTAGGGCTAATGACCCAAAGAGGGGGAAGCATCACTATAGAGCCCGTGACGGCCAGATCAAACCCCTGTGGGAGGATAGAGACAGAGTGGAAGGGACTAAGCTGCAGTTAGGCTGGGTCCACATTAGCGTTCCCCTCCGCAGCGTTCTGCGGAGGGGAAGCGCCATGTGTGCACAGCCAGCAGAAGCCCCTATCTTTATAATGAGAGCGCACGGTGCTGCGCTTGGCTGCGCATGACCGTGCGCTCTCATTCACTCCCATATGCGATTTGTACGCAGGCGGAAGCCTGCGCACAAATCACACAGTCTCGTCCGCACCAGGGACGCGACATGTTGCATTCCTGGTGCGGAGGAGAGTGTGATTTGTGCGCAGGCATCCGCCTGCGTACAAATCACATATGGGAGTGAATGGGAGCGCACAGTCATGCGCAGTCAAGCGCAGCACCGTGCGCTCTCATTATAAAGATAGGAGCTTCTGCTGGCTGCGCACACATGGTGGTTCCCCTCCGCAGAACGCTGTGGAGGGGAACGCCAATTTGAACCCAGCCTTAGAACCCAGAGCCCAGAGCAGTGTGGTAAAGAACTGTGTTGTTATAAGAACTGCTACGGTGTTCCCAGTAAAGTACCCGATCAGCTCAAAAGTGCCTGAGACTGTTATTCTTGAACTGCCGCAGAACCTCCACCTGCGGAGCTGCCTATTAGCTAAGAGATAAGTGCAGCATCCAGAGCACACAAACCCCTTTCTACACCTGCCTGAATGACAACCAGCCCTACCCGTGGAGGGATCACCATCTAGACTGCCCCTTATCATCGTTCCTGGCAGGAATACGGCAGTGGTGGTCCACACTGACTAAATACCACGTATGGCGTCACGACAAACCCATGAACTTGATCCCCTTTTTATTGCTGCACCTAGGACAACGGGACCGGGCAATGGCATCCTGACTCCCCAGAGACAGTACAGCCTGGTCTTGAGTACCCCGATCCTTGGGGGTGCAACACCCCTTTCACAATTGCGTTTTTTTTAAATCAGGAAGATCAGTTATTTCAGTTAAACACCTGATTCTTACAGGATCCAGTTTTTTGCCCATTCACTTTAATGATGTCAGGTAGAATCCCCGTTGCTTCAGGTTTTTTCCTTCCTTTCGGGGGGCGCACTATTTTCCTGACAGCGAAGACAGCTGCAAAAGCGTTTCAGACACATTTCTGTAGACCTTATGGCTACCCAGAACAAGTCCTTGCATATCAACGTCCAGCTTTTGAATCAGAGATTTTCCAGAAGTTCTGCAACATGTACGGCTGTAAGAAGATCCGCACAACAGCGTACCATCCCCAAACAAATGGCTTATGCGAGAAGATGAACCATATTGTAATTGATCTGTTGAAAACATTACCAGAGTCAGAAAGAAATTAATGGCCAGAGAAATTATCCGATTTGGTAGACCTATACACAGGGCCGTATTTGCCATTAGGCACTTGTAGGCACGTGCCTAGGGCGGCGGAGATTCGAGGAGGGCGGCGTACAAGAGTGTTTGTTTTTTTTTTAACCCTGCTCTGAGCCCCGGCCGGGTGACCCCGCCCCCTCCCTCCCAGTCATCGCGCCCACCCCCTCACCTCACTATTAGTGGTGGTACCGCACCGTGGCTGAGGTCCGGAGCACTGGCTGCCGCTAGTCTGCATGATTAATGGCAGGCTGGCAGGCGGCAGGGCAGGCGACAGGGCAGAGGGCAGGCGGCGGGATCATAGCTCCGCCGGCGCCGGCGGTACAGATGCCGGGTGGAGCAGGACCTGTCATTTTGCCCGGCAAGAAGACTTGTCAATACATTAGGAGGAGCTGGGACTGACTATACAAGGTACATGAGGGGGTGTGCAGAGGACATGGAGGGGGGGTGCAGAGGATGTGGTTAGGGTGTGTGCAGAGGATGTGGAGGGGGTGTGCAGAGGATGTGGAGGAGGGTGTGCAGAGGACGTGGAGGGGTGTGTGCAGAGGACATGGAGGGAGGGTGCAGAGGACATGGTGGTACACAGTGCAGAGTTGAGGACATGGTGGTACACTGTGCACAGCACGGAGCTGGGTACATGGTGGTACACTGTGCATAGCACGGAGCTGAGGACATGGTGGTACACTGTGCACAGCACGGACCTGAGGACATGGTGGTACACTGTCTATGCACAGCACGGAGCTGAGTACATAGTAGTAGACTGTCTGTGCACAGCACGGAGCTGGAGACATGGTGGTACACTGTGCACAGCACGGAGCTGGGGACATGGTGGTACACTGTGCACAGCACAGAGCTGAGGACATGGTGGTACACTGTGCACAGCACGGAGCTGGGGACATGGTGGTACACTGTCTGTGCACAGCACGGAGCTGGGGACATGGTGGTACACTGTCTGTGCACAGCACGGAGCTGAGGACATGGTGGTTCACTGTCTGTGCACAGCACGGAGCTGAGGACATGGTGGTACACTGTCTGTGCACAGCACGGAGCTGAGGACATAATACTACACTGTCTGTGCACAGCACGGAGCTGAGGACATGGTGGTTCACTGTCTGTGCACAGCACAGAGTTGAGGACATGGTGGTACACTGTCTGTGCACAGCACGGAGCTGAGGACATGGTGCTACACTGTCTCCCGCCACCTTAAAATCTGTCTATTTCTCATCCAGGAGAGTTGGATGAGTGTCATCGTTTTTTGGTCCGTTTTGCATCCAACTGCTGTGCGAGTGTCCGACATTTCTCTCAGATCACATCTGTGTGCAATCTGTTCTTTCTTCAGCAGCTATTACTGTAGAATCATTTACAGGAACATGTTACAGTGTTCTCAGTTACAGAATGATAATGTATCCGTGAAAAAAACTGATGCCTCTCGAATGGTCCGTGCGATGTCCGTGTGCGGTATGTAATTTTGTCAGACCCATAGACTTGCATTGGTGAGTCTCGCACGTGAATCGCAGACTGTCGCAGAATGTTGCGATTTTTTTCTCATCCTGAATCTGGCTGAGAAAAACGACACTCGTCAGTGTGCTCTCAGAGGTTGATCAACATTGGTCTGACTGCACTGCGATGAAATCACACATTGCTCTCGTCCGAGTTTCATGCCAGTGTGTCCGTACTCCCAGTTACAGAAAGACACAATCCAAATTCTTCTTATTTTACAAAGAATTAATTTGTTCCATCAGTAATGTAGTGGAGAACATACAACACGTTTCGGCTTTACAGTAAGGATAAGCCTTCCTCAGGTATCCTCAGATAAAAGAAACAGGAGAACACATCTGGGAGACTGAGTTACCCTATAACTCGCCCTGGAGGAGCGCACAGACCGGATCCGAAACTGTGACTGACACACGCAGCACAGTAAACACACGGGATAGTGGAGGTTGTATATCTACACTGTACCTCAGCAATGCAACACGGCGGGGCCAGAAGCACATGGAAAGGCTCAAGTTGCCTAGCAAAGGGGGTACCTGTGAGTAGAAACAGGGCCAGCAGCTCAGCTAAAGCAGCAGCAGGGCCACACACAAGGCGCAGGAGAAGGAAGCGAAGGACCCGGACAGGGTGGGAGCAACCCGGCCCCGGTACAGACTCAGTGGACAGTACTCTGCCAAATATCATCTGCAGTAAAGCCTTGGAAAACTACAAAACAGTCAGTCTGTGTGATATTTGCACTCAAGCCCTACTCTCCCTCACCAACTGTCATCATCTCCATCACTACCCCTATCCTACAATATCCATAGCACCATCTATAGACTATTACTACCACTGCCCCCGGGGAACCAAGCTCTACCCGCGGAGAGCCATTACATCTCCAGCTGCCAAACATCATCCCCGGAGGTTCTGCAGCAGCGGTGGTCCCCTCACTGACCACAACCCATGGGTGGCATCACGACAAACTCCCCTGTAAATTAATCCCCTATTTATTGCGGAACCCGGGACACGGTCTGGACCAAGACCGCTGTGATATCCCCAGCAGTACCCCGGTCCGGTACCGAGTACCCCGTCCCAGTGGGCTCCACACAAGTATGTCTATGTGTAGTGTGCATGCAGCAGAGCTGTGTGTCTACATGTGCGTGTAGCAAAGTCATCTATGTCTATGGACATGTATGGCTATGTGTAGTGTGCATGTAGCAGAGCTGCGTGCATCTGTATGTGCATGAATTGTGCATATACCAGTGCTGTGTGTTGTATTTACACATTAATGTAGTAGAGCTGTGTGTGTATCTGTATGTTTATGTGGTAGAGCTGTGTGTGTGTACTATGTGTATGGTGAATGTAGCAGACCTGTGTGTCTACATGTGAGTGTAGCAGAGCCATTTATATCTATATGCATGTAGGGTGATGACCAGTTCCTTACTAGGTGGAGGGATTAGGGGAGTAGAGAGAACCCTAAACAGAAATAAGTCTTGGAGGCGCTGTACCTTTCTTCTGAGCATGCTCAATACCACAAAACGGATCCTTTTTTTCCTGATCCGTCTCCATGTTATGTGCCGCAGACCGTGACAGATTTGTTTAACTGTTTTTGTCTGCTGTGCCCAAAATTGGAGCAGACTTCGATTCTGGGTACAGGAAAAAACATGACACAATAGATCCCTGACAGAATTGACACAAATGGATTTTGCCCATAGCGATACACGGGAGGCTAAAACGGATCCCTGCCTATTTCAAAACGGATATACACGGATCTCCAGAAACGTGGTGTGACGCCAGCCTTACTGATGTTTCCAATGAAGGAGCATAGATGACAAATACATGGCTGGTAGCATTTTAAGATTATGTATATGTCAGACACACAGAATTTAGTCATTTTGAAATTGCATATAACACCCGACTGAAGCTGGATGGCACGTGGTACATAATAATTTTAATTTATATAGCGCCAACATATTCCGCAGCACTTTACAATTCAGAAAGGACATGTACAGACAATATGAGACAATACAGAGTAAGGCTACGTTCACATGTTCAATTGTTGGTCAATTTTTCACATCAGCCATCAATACAATAAATAGGGTATTCGCATAACATATGATAAGTGAGGTGAGGCAATAGTCCAGTCTGAAGAAATGCGTTTTTAAGTCTCAGTTAAAACTGTGGATATTGGGAATTATCGGATTGTCTTGAATACTAGTACACTAAACAGAATTGGCGCAGCTCGGGAGAAGTCTTGGTAAGGTTTGGATTATTGAGGATGCTGGTTTTAGGTAATTTGAAAAATGGAGGGCACGGGTAGGGTGATAAACAGAGATGAGGGAAGAGACATAGGATAGTGCAGAGTAGTGGCTATTGGGAATTGAGTTGTCCTAAATAGTACATTCTAGAGATACTCAAGACAGCTCAAGAGAAATCTTGGAGTTGGGAGTGGGATGTTCGGATAATTAAGGATATTTGTTTTAGGTCACTTGTGAAATGGAGGGCATGGGTAGGGTACTATGGACAGAGATGAGGGAGAAGATGTAGGATAGTGCAGAACTGTGGTGAACTTAAGGCCCAGTTACACACACAGATAATTGTGCAGAGATTGTTTGCAGATCTCTGGTTGCAGTGAAATCATGGACACATTATTATATTTTGTTGCCGTGTACAAATGAAACAATGCGTCCATGATTTCACTGCAACCAGCAAATTGCAAGTGAAATTGCATGCAATATTGATTTGTGTAACGGTACCCTCACTGCAACCAGAGATCTGCGAGCAATCTCTGCACAATTATCTGTGTGTGTAAGGCTACCTTCACACTGCGGTCAGGTCCGGTCCGGGGCTGTCAGGGGTGAACCTGACAGCCCCGGACCGAATCAGCACACAGAACCGGAGGGCTAATATGCCCTCCGGTCCGGTGTGCAGCCGCACGCAGCTGCCGCTGCTGATTATTCAGGACCGCGGCTCGCAGGGAGCTAGCCGCGGTCCTGAATTATAACAGCGGCGTGCAGCCGCAGATGTCCGGTTCCCGGATCCTCCCGGATCAGGGAAATCCGGCCCCATAGGCTCCCATGTTAAGGGAGCGCCGGATCGCCCCGGAAGGATCCGGAGGAATCCGGGAGACACCAATTATGGGGAGATTGGTCTCCCCGGACACAAAAACGTTGCAAGTAATGTTTTTGTATCCGGGAAAAAAATCACACTTCTCCCCGATTCTTCCGGCGAGATGGAAGCCGGGGCTGTCACCCCTGACCGGATCTGACCGCAGTGTGAAGCCACCCTTAGGCTGGCTTCACACTGCGGTCAGATCAGGTCAGGTCAGGTTTTGTGTTTCAAAACCAGGAGTGACTCCAAAACCTAGAACAGGTGTCAAACTTTCAATTATACTTTTTCTCTGCAAGTTCCTCTCCTAGTTTTGAAACACAAAACCTGACCTGGCCTGATCTGACCTGACCTGATCTGACCGCAGCGTGAAACCAGCCTTACTGGGCCTTTAGTGGGTGATAGTGATAAATTTATATTGGACTGGCACAGATGCAGGGGCTGACTGGCGATGCAAACCCTGGGTGGCAAAATTTTTCCGGCAGCCCTCGGGCGAGGTCCAGGTAGGGGGGGGTGCTGTCGGAAATTCTCGGCGGCCCATCTCAGTCCCTCCAGCCAGGCCAGTATTTGGAGCTCCTGCCACCCTAGGCACTGTCAGCGGTGCGCCCCCCCATCGCGCCACGCCCCCCTGCAGACAGAGGAGTAGCTAAAAGGAGCCTAGAGGTTCCCAATATGGTTGGAGTAGATGGTTGCTAGATGACCGCCACCATGTCACATCAGCAAGGAGGTGGCAGTCATGTTTTGGGTCGTAATCATGTGGAGAGAGCTAGTTTGCCCCTATAGGGTCCATGAAGGCGTGAAAAGGACCACGCCAAAATATATATACTTTTAGACTGACCACTTTTTTGCTTCGTACAAAATCATCCACATGCATGACAATGCACCATCTCTTGGTACAGAGCATACCCCTGAGTAATTGGCTGCTATGGACATAAAAGTAGAGAAAACCATGGTGTGGCTACCAGTCTCCCCTGATCTCAGCCCCATTAAGCAAAAAAAATCTAAGATGCTGTAAGACCTTAACCATCAAACCAGCAGCTCTGGGAGTCAATTCTGACATCCTGTAAACAAATGCAATCTTAAAACGTCCAAAACCTGACAAGTTCAATAAATGCAAGAATTGTAGAGGTGATATCAAAGAAAGGCGATATACATTATGAGACATACTGGTAGGATGTTTTCATTGTGAGCCCCAATGGGGACAGTGTTGATAGTGTATGTAAAGTGCTGTGGAGTTCATAGTGTAATGTAAATGCAAAAAAATATTTCTTCATATGTCGTCACAATACCGGGATCTGAGGATCTTCTATTTCGAGGTCAGGGACTCTCTGATGCCATGTCGCTGCCTGTCTCGCTGTCTTCCTCTTTTGACAGTGCAGTGCGGTGGACAAGAGAGCATTAACTGGTTAATAACACGAAGTATGGGGTGTACTGAGCCATAAACCCTCCCCATACCATTAAGTATGGAGTGTGTACTAACTGTACTAACTGAGCCATACACCCTCCCCATACCATGAAGTATGGTGTGTACTAACTGACCCATACACCCTCCCCATACTATGTCCCGCAGACATTGTAGGATTACTATATGGATTTTATTATTAGGGCACGGACACACTGGCGTGAAACTCGGATGAGTGCAATGTGTGATTTTTATCGCAGTGCAGTCAGTTAATCAACGTCTGAAACACACTGACGAGTGTCGGACGCTTTTTTCTCATCCAGATTCTGGATGGGAAAAAAGTCACAACATGCTGCGACAGTATGCGATTCATGTGCGAGACTCGCCAATGCAAGTCTATGAGTCCGACAAAATCATGGACCGCACACGGACCATCCAAGAGGCATCTGTTTTTTGCACTGATACATTATCATTCTTCAGCTGAGACAACTGTAAAATGCTCCTGTAAATGATTCTACAGTAATAGCTGCTGAGAAACAAAACAGATTGCACATGGATGTGATCTAAGAAAACTGTCGGACACTCGCACAGCATTTGGATGTCCCAGTGGCCAGCTACACAGACAGCCTGCCACAGCCACACACAGAGCCACAACCACACAAACACAGTCAGCCACATAGACAGCTACACAGACGCAGAGAGCCACACAGAGAGACACAGCCACATAGACAGCCACACACAGAGCCACAACCAGCAACATAGACAGCCATAGCCAGCCACACACAGCAGCCAGCGACATAGACAGCCACACACACAGCCAAAGCCAGCCACACACAGGCGCAGCTACCCACACACACAGACACAGCCAGCCACACACACAGCGAGCAATATAGACAGCCATAGCCAGCCACACACAGACATACAGCCAACCACACAGCCAGCCACACACACAGCCACACACAGCCAAGTAGCCCCAGCCACACACACACAGTCAGCCACACACAGCCAAACAGCCCCAGCCACACACAGCCAGCCACGCAGCCTCAGCCATGCAGCCACAGCCAACCCCAGCCAGCCACAACCACGAAGCCCCAGCCACACACATAGTTAGGCACACACAGCCAGCCACAGCCACATAGCCCCAGCCACATAAAGACACAGTCAGACACACAGACAGCCACATGCAGCCACGCAGCCCTAGCCACACATAGACACATTTTGCCACACACAGCCAGCCACGCAGCCTCAGCCACACAGACAGTCAGCCACAGACAGCCCTAGCAACATAGACACATAGTCAGCCACAGCCACGCAGCCCCAGCCACACACAACCAGCCACAAAGCCCCAGCCACACAAAGCCCCAGCCACAAACAGACACATAGACAGAAAGACACACACACACAGATGCAGCCAGGCATGTATACAAACACAGATGCAGCCAGGCATGTACACACACACACAGATGCAGCCAGACATGTACACACACACACACAGATGCAGCCAAGCATGTACACACACACAGATGCAGCCAGGCATGTATACACACACACACACACACACACACAGATGCAGCCAGTCATGTATACACACACACACACACAGATGCAGCCAGTCATGTATACACACACACAGATGCAGCCAGGCATGTACACACACACACAGATGCAGCCAGGCATGTACACACACACACAGATGCAGCCAGGCATGTACACACACACACACATACAGATGCAGCCAGTCATGTATACACACACACAGATGCAGCCAGGCATGTACACACACACACACACAGATGCAGCCAGGCATGTACACACACACACAGATGCAGCCAGGCATGTACACACACACACAGATGCAGCCAGGCATGTATACACACACACACAGATGCAGCCAGAAATGTACACACACACACACACACAGATGCAGCCAGTCATGTATACACACACACACAGATGCAGCCAGAAATGTACACACACACACACAGATGCAGCCAGTCATGTATACACACACACACACACACACAGATGCAGCCAGGCATGTATACACACACACACACACACACACACAGATGCAGCCAGGCATGTATACACACACACATACAGATGCAGCCAGAAATGTACACACACACACACACACACAGATGCAGCCAGAAATGTACACACACACACACACAGATGCAGCCAGTCATGTATACACACACACACACAGATGCAGCCAGTCATGTATACACACACACACACAGATGCAGCCAGTCATGTATACACACACACACACACAGATGCAGCCAGTCATGTATATACACACACACACACATACAGATGCAGCCAGTCATGTATACACACACACACACACACATTAGTTTTAGATAAAGAATGAACACATCGGCGATTGCTCACCTCCCCTGGCCTGGATGGTGTCCCATTCAGCTCCTCCATGGCGGAATCTAATGGAGCAGGGCGCGCTGCATGATGTCACAGCTTGCAGACATGGCCACTGCTCAGAGCCCTGTCTGTCAGCAGTGACACAGCCGGCCCTGCTCACAAACAGAAGGTGCCGGCCGTCCAAAGAACAAGCGGAGGGTCCTACGGGCAGCCATGAAGAGCTGGGAGCCTCAGCCAACATTGGCAGAGACAGGCCCAGCCTGCTGCCCCAGAATGGCGCCTGTCAAGCGCTCCGATCTTGAGGGTGAGTGCAATATAAGCACTCCTCAGGACTTTGCTGCAGCCAGCCTGTGCCGGCCGCTGGGTGCATTAAGGCTATTGTTTGTATGATAAATCACCGGTGGCCGCATCCCGCACTAAGAATAGCCGCGGCCGCCAGTGATTTACTTTTGCTTTGTTGTTGACAACGCACCCGGTGGCCCTGAACTGTTACCGGCCCGGGGGGCAAATGCCTCCCTGCCACCTGGCCCAGCCCGCCCCTGCAGGTGTAGCTGGTGGAGAGGAATATGATCCTGGCTGCATTCAGGATGGAATGGAATGGAGAAGAGAGTTTAGTTGAATTGATGGAATGTTTGTAGCGAATTTTATCAGAAGATCCTTCAAAGAAAGGCCATGCCTTCTATTTTTTAACACCCTTTTTAGGCAAAAAAAAATCCTAGATATAAACAAGTGTCTGTGCACATGGTGGACTGATTCTTTGTCTGTACGGTTTTTAACTCACTTTTCTTTTTTACTTGAGGATTTCACTGCAGTTTCTTACACCAAGTTTGTGAAACTAGTCCACTATATTTCTGAATTTTACACAAAGTCCAATATTGGCCTTTTTCTGCCTTTGTGACATCTTAAGGCAATAAGTGGTGCAAATTACAAAGTGATGCAGAATATGGGACTTTTATCCGGTTTACATAAATCACTGTGGGGGAGGAGGGGATTGGAGGGATGATGCCCCAAATGTTGGTACTTTTCTAAACAGCCGTAATTGATTAATTTGTCCTAACCATCGGAGGAGGGAGAGGGTACAAATCACAAAACTAAACCCCCAAATCAACTTCAACAGAGTTGGAATTTAGTAGATGTCAGCAATGATAAAATCACTTACGCTGGGTTCACACTTGCGCTTGCAATCGCAGGGCACCGAACGCAGCCAAACGATTGTGCACATGCGTTCCTATATTTAACATGGGAACGCATGTGCCTGCGTCTGCTTCCAATTTGTGCGCCCTCCGAACGCAGCATGTTGCATTTTTTGTGCGTTTGCGGGCGCTTGTTTTATCTGCAAACGCACAAACCATGCATTGAAGTCAATGGATCTGCAGTGTCCTCTGCATGACAGTGCAGGAGAACGCTGCGGATCTCATTGAAATCTCTCCCGGTGGCCGCCACTGTTCAGCGGCGGCCACCGGGAGATCAACTAGAGCCGCCACTGATCTCCAGCCGCTGTCAGCCAGGAGAAACAGCTGATCTGACAGCTGTTTAAATCTCCCGCACTGACACCGAATAGGTGATGTCGGCGAGGGAGATTTGAAACAGCGATTAGTTTTTTCTTATCTCCTGCACCGATATCACCCTATTCGGTGTCGGTGCAGGAGATTTAAACAGCTGTCAGATCAGCTGTATCTTCAAATCTCCCGCGCCGACACAGATGGAAGATCAGCTGTAGCCAGGAGGAGATCTCTGCCACTGATCTCCTCCTCCCGGCCGCCCACAAGACAGCTGATTGGCTGGCCGAGCTGATACTAATGTGAACACACGCAGAGATTCTCCGCTGCGTTCACATCAGTATGGGCTACGTTTGCACCTGCGTGCCATAAGCATGCAGACACATACGCAAAAATGAACCCAGCCTTAGGCCGGTTTCACACTAGCGTTCAGCTGCACTGTGCTGGTATGTGTAGCAGTGTGTGCGTCTACGCATCCGCTGTGCTTCCCTATGTTTAACATGGGGATGCACGGTGGATGCGTTTGCCTGCAGATGCATGCGTTTGCGTATAAGTGCGTTTTGTTCACAGGTTAAAAACACAACAGGTTGCAGTTTTAGTGCGTTTTAGGGTGCTTGCTTTGTACACAATCATTCTGAAGCGCACTTTTCATACATTACATCCTGACATAGCCATCCGGACCTCATCGCAGACAAACACTGTGTCTCTCTCTCCTCCGGCCCGTTTAATGGTTTCCAACGGGAGTGATCACATTCTAATGTATTCCTATGGAGTTTTCAAGCTGTGCGCATCCGGAGTATTTACGTGGCTGCGTTCGACCACGTGTCTGCCGCTATGCGTTCAGACGCATGCAGATCTAACGCTAATGTGAAAGCGGCCTTATTGAGAGATTCACAGCAAAAAACTGACAGAAATGCGGCGATGATGATGATGATGACGACGATGATGATGACGACGATGATGACGACGACGATGATGACGACGATGATGACGACGATGATGACGATGATGACAACGATGATGACGACGATGATGACGACGATGATGACGATGATGATGATGACGATGACAATGATGATGACGATGATGACAACGATGATGACGATGATGATGACGATGATGATGACGACGATGATGACGACGAGGATGACGACGATGATGATGATGATCACGACGATGATGACGATGATGATGACGATGATGACAATGACAATGATGATGACGATGATGATGGGGCCCACAGACTTTCTGTTGGAGCGGATTTGCCTAGACTTTGCCCAAGTTCTGCTCCTGACCATCTGATATCCCCGGGTGAATGTGACACTGGAGAGTGTGTTTATGTTATGAGAGTTCTGTGTTTATGAAGCAGATTAGTAACAAAAACCACAATAAAAACTTGTGAAGCATCTGTGCAGACAGACTGAGGCCAGAACCCGCCACACAGCCTCCAGGGGCGATGTCATCCCGTGTATGGCGCCCCCAGCAGAGCACACTGCCCGGCGGGTCTCCTCCCATATCCTCCGCACACAGGAGCTCCTTCTTCAGGCCCGGCCCACGCTCCGGCTTCACTCACTGGAGCCCATGTTCTGGCCGCTCCTGGTAGTCGCCGCTATAGCAGCAGCCCCCTGCACCGGGAGCCCCCCAGCGGTGAGTGCGGAGCACTGCACAGTATGGGGCCCGGGGCTGCGGGCGGAGGCTGCGCTCCCTGCACGGTATTTCTACATCCAGGCAGCAGACACACAAGGGAACAAGTAAGTACACAACAACTATGCCGGAAAGTGAGGAAGGCGGTGTCCATGGCAACCAAGTATGTTATAAATGCCATTATGGCTACTGTATGTAACAGTCTCCTCCTACTATGTGATAATATGTGGAGGAATGAGGGGACGTGGAGCTGTGGAAGTCCTGTGTTACTGTGCACAACTCTGAAAGCCCAGACCTAAGTACCTGTACTATACAACTGTATATGTCACCTATAGGAAAATGTATCCAATACAGCTGTGTATGAGATTGATATACTGCCTCATTATTATACAGCTGTGAATGAGACCGATATACCGCCTCATTATTATACAGCTGTGTATGAGATTGATATACCGCCTCATTATACAGCTGTGTATGAGACTGATATACCGCCTCATTATTATACAGCTGTGTATGAGATTGATATACCGCCTCATTATTATACAGCTGTGAATGAGACCGATATACCGCCTCATTATTATACAGCTGTGTATGAGACTGATATACCGCCTCATTATTATACAGCTGTGTATGAGATTGATATACCGCCTCATTATTATACAGCTGTGTATGAGATTGATATACCGCCTCATTATTATACAGCTGTATATGTCACCTATAAGTAAATGTATACAATACAGCTGTGTATGAGATTGATATACCGCCTCAATATTATACAGCTGTGTATGAGATTGATATACCGCCTCATTATTATACAGCTGTGTATGAGATTGATATACTGCCTCATTATTATACAGCTGTATATGTCACCTATAAGTAAATGTATACAATACAGCTGTGTATGAGATTGATATACCGCCCTCAATATTATACAGCTGTGTATGAGATTGATATACCGCCTCATTATTATACAGCTGTGTATGAGATTGATATACTGCCTCATTATTATACAGCTGTGTATGAGATTGATATACCGCCTCATTATTATACAGCTGTGTATGAGATTGATATACTGCCTCATTATTATACAGCTGTGTATGAGATTGATATACCGCCTCATTATTATACAGCTGTGTATGAGATTGATATACCGCCTCATTATTATACAGCTGTGTATGAGATTGATATACCGCCTCATTATTATACAGCTGTATATGAGATTGATATACCGCCTCAATATTATACAGCTGTGTATGAGACCGATATACCGCCTCATTATTATACAGCTGTGTATGAGACTGATATACCGCCTCATTATTATACAGCTGTGTATGAGATTGATATACCGCCTCATTATTATACAGCTGTGTATGAGATTGATATACCGCCTCATTATTATACAGCTGTATATGTCACCTATAAGTAAATGTATACAATACAGCTGTATATGAGATTGATATACCGCCTCAATATTATACAGCTGTGTATGAGACTGATATACCGCCTCATTATTATACAGCTGTGAATGAGACCGATATACCGCCTCATTATTATACAGCTGTGTATGTCACCTATAAGTAAATGTATACAATACAGCTGTGTATGAGATTGATATACCGCCCTCAATATTATACAGCTGTGTATGAGATTGATATACCGCCTCATTATTATACAGCTGTGTATGAGATTGATATACTGCCTCATTATTATACAGCTGTGTATGAGATTGATATACCGCCTCATTATTATACAGCTGTGTATGAGATTGATATACTGCCTCATTATTATACAGCTGTGTATGAGATTGATATACCGCCTCATTATTATACAGCTGTGTATGAGATTGATATACCGCCTCATTATTATACAGCTGTGTATGAGATTGATATACCGCCTCATTATTATACAGCTGTATATGAGATTGATATACCGCCTCAATATTATACAGCTGTGTATGAGACCGATATACCGCCTCATTATTATACAGCTGTGTATGAGATTGATATACCGCCTCATTATTATACAGCTGTGTATGAGATTGATATACTGCCTCATTATTATACAGCTGTGTATGTAACCGATATACCACCTCATTATTATACAGCTGTGTATGAGACCGATATACCGCCTCATTATTATACAGCCGTGTATGAGACTGATATACCGCCTCATTATTATACAGCTATGTATGAGATTGATATACCACCTCATTATTATACAGCTGTGTATGAGACTGATATACCGCCTCATTATTATACAGCTGTGAATGAGATTGATATACCGCCTCATTATTATACAGCTGTGTATGAGACTGATATACCGCCTCATTATACAGCTGTGTATGAGATTGATATACCGCTTCATTATTATACAGCTGTGTATGAGACCGATATACCACCTCATTATTATACAACTGTGTATGAGACCGATATAGTGCCTCATTATTATACAGCTGTGTATGAGACCGATATACCGCCTCATTATTATACAGCTGTGTATGAGACTGATATACCGCCTCATTATTATACAGCTGTGTATGAGACTGATATACCGATATGCCTTATTATTGTGAGACCGATATACTGCCTAATTATTATACAGTTGAATATGTCACATATATAAAGCCTATCTACTTACATAAATGTCTACTGCTGTCCTTCATCCAATTCCGGTGCCTGGAAGTCCTACAATCACACCCCAGCAGCAGGCAAATTTGCACATCCAACTGATGGGTGTGCAAATATGGCAACCACTGGCAGTACTGTTCCATTGCGCAGTACCACCAGTGGTGCCGTCAACACCCAAAATTGATGACACCCGAAACCGACACCAGGAACCTGCTGCCGCACACGCTGCCCCCAGCCTTTGCTGGACATCACTCTTGCACACACTGCCGAATGAGTAACTTCCTGCGCATACCCTGTGCGCGCAGGCACAAGTACTCAGACTGTCACCATCTTTGGACACCTGGATGGGGCAGAGTGATCACATAGAGGGGCAGTTGCATAATTGCACTTTCCCATCTGTCACTTCCAGCATCTGGATGTCCTGTTATCATGCACCTCTGCCATATTTGCACACCCAAGTGATGGGTGTGCAAATATGACGCCCACTGGTGGTACTGGCACATTGCGCAGTACCGCCAGTGGTAACATGAGTCTTAGGGCCACTTTACACACACCAACTTCTGTGTCCAACTTCTGAACAGATCTCTGGTTGCAGTGAAATCATGGACACATTGTTCTATTTGTACACAGCCACAAAATGGAACAACGTGTCCATGATTTCACTGCAACCGGAGATCTGTTCAGAAGTTGGACACAGAAGTTGGTGTGTGTAAAGCGGCCCTTAAGGTACCGTCACACGTGGCAGTATTGCTTGCAATTACACTGGCAATTGTCTGGTTGCAGTGAAATCATGGACACATTAATCTATTTTGTTGCCATGTACAAATGGAACAATGTGTCCATGATTTCACTGCAACCAGCAAATTGCCAGTGAAATTGCAAGCAATATTGCCGCGTGTGACGATACCTTTAGGGTACCTTTACACGTCACAACATTGCATGCAATTTCACTTGCAACTTACTGATTGCAGTGAAATCATGGACACATTGTTACATTTGTACACGGCAACAAAATGGAACAATGTGTCCATGATTTCACTGCAACCAGTAAGTTGCAAGTGAAATTGCATACAATGTTGTGACGTGTAAAGGTACCCCCTTTACACGTCGCGATATCGCAATGCAACATCGACAAAAAGTCACGTGATACGGCCGTTGCAGTTGATATCTAAAGGGTATGTCACACGCGTCGATATCGCTGTCAATGTCGCTCATGCGTCATGGATTTTCAGTCGCTCAAGCGACGTAAAAGTGACGTAGGAGCGACATTGAAGCGTGTGACCAAGCGATGCAACCAGCGATACGTCGCTGATCGCCGATCGCAGGTTTCACTGCCAGATGTAAAACCTGTCGCTCATCGCTCAGTAGACCTTGTGCATCGCTGCGTGTGACACTAAACTCAGGGACATATTTTCTATTTTGACACCGTACAAGCGACTAAATAAAATCGCTCGCAAGATGGTGACATCACCGCATCGCTGGGTCATATTGACGCGTGTGACATCTTACCTGCGATAATTTCACATCGCTCAGGCGACGAATAATATGTGACGCATGAGCGATATAGCAGGCGACATTGACACCTTTACACGCGGCAACTTCTCTAGGAATTTCACTGGCAACTTACTGGTTGCAGTGAAATCATGGAGACATTGTTCTATTTTGTTGATGTGTACAAATGGAACAATGTCTCCATGATTTCACTGCAACCAGTAAGTTGCCAGTGAAATTCCTAGAAAAGCTGCCGCGTGTAAAGGTGCCTTTAAAAGTAGCGCCCTATTGACTAGTTTTTTTGTTTTTTCCGGATACATTACATTCTGTAGCATAAATAGTCCTGTAATTGAATGTTGATAATGCATGCATACAAATGTCATATGGGTGATAGGTGAGAAAAAAAATTGTGCACTCACATTGCACTCTCATGATATACAGAATACCAAATGGATTCAATCATTCCACTTTTCTGAATGAGACTGGGGCCAATTTTTGTTTTCAGTCCAGTGCGGGTGCACTCTGAGGGTATGAGCGCTCCCAGAGGGTATGAATGCCCCAGAGGATATGAATGCCCCCAGAGGGTATGAACGCCCCCTGACGGTATGAACACGCCCCCGAGGGTATGTGCGCACACTAAGCATTTAGTGCGTTTTTGTCATCTTTTTGTCTGCCTTTATCATAATGAAGTCAATGGGTGGAAATGCTGAAAAACGCAGGCAAAAACCCACCAAGAGTTGACATGCTGCTGATTTTGTTTATGTAACAAATCTGCAAATAAAAATAAGCAACATGTGCACAAAACTTCAGAATTCTCATTGCCAATTCTTTCCCCAGCAAAGTCATTCAGTTTTGTGTGAAAACTGCAATAAAAATGCACTGTGTGCACATAGACTTAGGGTACCTTTACACACCGCAACTTTTGGTGGCGATAGGAGGCAATCTAACGTGCGCGTGCACGTTTTTCATGGTCGTCTCAGATCCCCGATGGCGCTTTTACAAGCCACAATTTCGCCCTCAACCTAAGGCGATGTGTCGCCCCTGAAATCGCCTACCCCACAGCGAAACCAATCCGGTGGAGTTCCCTCGCCGCTTCACACGCCGCAATCCCCAAAGGAATGTGGGCGTCCATGTTCAGCGCTGCGAGAACATAGGCGTGGTAGACTAGTGTATGCCGTGCCCCAAACACGCTGATTAGACAACGCAATAGCATTATGATTAGTCACCCTGCGCTGGAAGGCTGGCTAATACATGACGCCATTGCCATTGTGTAGTGTGAATGGACAGCTGTTCAAATATGGCGCGGTGTCAAGTGACAGCCAATGGAAACACAGTAGCCACCACCAATCATCGCTGACGGGGCGCGGACTCAAGCATGCTGTGGCACGCCTACGGGAAAACAATAGGCGGCGCAGATTCCATCACTATCGCCTGTTCACACGCCAAAAGCCGGGAATGTCGCCTTCATGATTGCCTCTGATTTTGGAGCAGTGCTCTGTAATCGGAACCAGGTGCCACCTGTTTTATTGCCGCCAAATTCTCAAATTACACGTCGCAATTGCAAGGCAATTTCACCGTGATGGTGACGGGGCAACATATCGCCGGTCAGATTTCTCGCCGTAAAGGTATCCTTACTGTGAGTTAATACAATGGAGTTTAACAAGAAATACTTTTTGTTTACTAATGATGTTGTCTTTCTCTTTAGTTTCACATCTACTCCTCACAATGACCACTTTCAAGTCCATATCACTGTGGTGGGGGAGCAGTATACCAGAGTGGGGGTACAGTTACTTGACAGAAAAGATGGCTCCTTCCTAGTAAGATACAAATTGTATGCCAGCTATAGTACTCTTCGGATCGAGGTTCAAGTTAATGGCAGACATGTGGCAAAATCTCCATATTTCCTTGAAGGTATTGCTAATTTAATAATATCAATAAATCTGCTGACCAACTTTAAAGGGAATCTGTCACCAAGATTTAGTAACACCTATTTGAGAAGAACATGATGTAGGGGCAGAGACTCTGATTCCAGTGGTACATCACTTACTGGGCTACTTGCTGCAGTTTTAAGAAAATCATTGATTTATCTGCTGCAGACCTACCATATATATACCGTATAACCCGGGCCTCATCACTGATTGTATACAGAAAGCTGCCAATGTGCATAATCACCAAACTTCCAATCAGTGGAGAGGGTCATGAAGATGGAGGGTTAGGGTGGCTTCACACTGCGGTCAGGTCCGGTCCGGCGCTGTCAGGGGTGACAGCCCCGGACCGTTATTTTGGCCCCATAGTAGCCTATGGGACCGGATGGAGCCGGATGGCAGTTATCTGCCATCCGGCTGCCATCTCGCCGGAAGAATCCGGGAGAAGTGGGATTTTTCTCCCGGATCCAAAAACATTTCTTGCAACGTTTTTGTGTCCGTGGTGACCAATTTGCACCTAATTGGTGTCTCTCGGATTCCTCCGGATTCCCCCGGATCCTCCCGGATTCCCCTGAATCCTTCCGGGGCAATCCGGCACTCCCTTAACATGGGAGCCTATCGGGGCCAGATTGCCACGATCCGGGCGGATACGGGAGGATCCAGGAACCAGATACTGGCGGCTGCATGCCGCTGTTATAATTTAGGACCACGGCTAGCTCCGTGCGAGCCGCGGTCCTGCATAATCAGCAGCGGCAGCTGCGGCAGGATGCACACCGGACCGGAGGGCATATTAGCCCTCCGGTTCTGTGTGCTGATCCTGTCCAGGGCTGTCAGGTTCACCCCTGACAGCCCCGGACCGGACCTGACCGCAGTGTGAAGCCACCCTTACATGGCAGCATCCTCTAGTCACAATCTCTTGCTGATAAAACAGTGATTTTATAACAACTACAGCAAGCAGCTGAGTAAGTGACACATTGCTGGAATCAGGGTCTCTATCTCTACATTACTGCTCTTAGATTAGGTAGCAAAAACCTAGTGACAGATTCCCTTTAAGGGCTCATGCTCCCACTGAAAAAACAAACATTTTTGATCTGAAGCCTTTTAGTCATTGTTGCAGATTACGAGAAAAATATCTTTTTACCTGAAGCAATGCTACAGCTGTACATTGACTTTGTTTGATATTCTAGTTTAGTCCTATTCTGCTGTTTTTGTTTTGCTGAAGTCCTTTTGTTTTTGAATCCCCTAGTACACTATTTGGTGCAGGCACAATGGCAAAGCTGAAATGTGGCCAAAATATTTTTTACAGCAAAACTTCAACAAAATTGCAGTATAAAAAATGTAAAAATAACTAAACAAATAAACACTATTTCAGAAAAAAATAAAGGCATTATTTTAGGTGCCTAATTTTTTTCCTTTTTTTGTCATTCAGGACTCAAAAACAGTGTATGAATATATTTGTTTCTTTGGAGTCATCTTAAAGAGGACCTGTCACCCCCCCTGGTGCTTTGCAAACTGCATGCAGCACTAAATGCAGCATGTATGCTGCATTCAGGGAAGGTGTCCCCCATGTTTGTACTTCCCCTGTAACCTTTAAAAAACACTTTGGAAATTTGTAAGTTAAGAAGTCCGGAGAGAGTTCACTTATCTCGCTCTCCTCACTGCATAGAGGATCCTCCCCACCTCTGGCCTCTCTGTGCCGCCTCCTGCCTGTGTGTGGACCCCCTCCTCACCTGCACCTGCACGTCAGGGTCTTTTTTCACACAAGCGCACAACGAGGAATAGTTAGGAGCGGTCTCGACTGCTGATACCGCCCTTTTATATGATGTCAGCACCAGATCCCGTCCTGCTATATGCATACAGCATAATGTTTATTAGGGCGGGATCTGGCACTAACCTCACATAAAAGGGCAGTATTAGTAGCCGGGACCGCTCCTAACTATTCCTCGTTGTGCGACTACGTGAATAGAGAAGCTGACGCATAAATGCTGCATTCAGTGCTGCATTCAGTATGCAAAGCACCAGGGGGTGACAGGTCCTCTTTAAGAAATAGTAAAGAGGTAGACTTTTTTAGTGTGTGTTTGTTTTTGCACATGTATTTTTGTGATTCTGACATTTTTCATAATTGCTATTCATCTATAGCAGGGGTCTCAAACAGGCGGCCCACGGGCTGCATACAGCCCCCGGGGCTTCACTGTGCAACCCACAGGCTCAGTGGAAAACTTAACGGTGCTGCAGTCCAGTCCAGAGGGCTGTTACGGTCCCTGATTCATTATGTCTCCCGGGCGCCGCTCAACAAGCTCTCTCACTCATCTAGATCAATAGCAGCCGCAGGCCAATCTGAGGCCAGCAATTGACGTTGGCGTATGATGTCATTTGCGAGCCACTGATTGGCCTACGGCTTGCCGGAAAACATAATAAAGTGGGGACCGCGGTGTCACCCTGGACTGGATCGCAGCATAGTTAAATTTTCCACAGAGCCTGCGGGGAAAGATGTAGCCAAGGGAACAGAGGACAGTTGAGAAAAGTGTGTGTGCGTGTGGGAGTGTGTGTGTGAGGGAGTGTGTGTGTGTGTGTGATAGAGAGTGTGTGTGTGTGTGTCAAACAGAGCACATTACTGCAAAAAGAAGAGAGACTGGGTTGGGAACATTACTATGAAAGGGGATCAGTATGGGGGACATCACTACAAAAGGGGACCAGTATGGTGGACATCACTACAAAAGGTATCAGTATGGGGGATATCAATACAAAAAAGGGACCAGGATGTGGAACATCACTACAAAAGGGGACCAAGATTGGGAGCTGGTAATGCAGTTGATCCTGTTCTGCAGTCTTGGTCAGGTGAATTGGATAATTGGAATTCAGACTCGTGTACTTAGGTTTGCAGGATTCCCTCAGTTCTTGCTAGTTGTCAATTGTTCCTGGAGGTGTTTCACCGAGGCCTGGTCTCTTCCTGTCTTGCTGCAAACTTGCAAGCTAAGTGAATGGTTTTGTTTTCTTGTGGCACACATGCTGTGTGCTTGTTTTGGAATTGTCTATTTCTGCTCAGAGTTGTGGGTTGATATTTAGTCTGCATGTCTGTCTTAACCTGCTTTCTGTTAGGAAGTTTTCTTCCTAGGATTTATGTGCTATTCATTTGTTGTTGGCGTTCAGCTTTTGATTGAGTCAGCATATATTTAGCCTAGTTGGATTCACAGGAGTTCTGCAGATATAGAGGGCGCCAAGTCTTGAGTAGACTCGGGTATTTTTGTATTATCTGCTGTGGATATTTTTGAAAGGATTTTTTTACTGACTGCAATAGTATATTGTCCTGTCTTTACCTATCTAGCTAGAGTGGCCTCATTTGCTAAAATCTGTTTACTGCCTGAGTGTGTCTTTTCCTCTCTTACTCAGTCAATATTTATAGGGGGCTTTCTATCCTTTTGGGGTTCTGCTCTGAGGCAAGATAGAATTCTTGTTTCCATCTTTAGGGGTAGCTAGTTCTCCGGCCGTGTTGAGGTGTCTAGCGTATGGTTAGTTACATCCCACGGCTACTTCTAGTTGCGGTGTTAGGTCAGGAACTGCGGTCAGTATAGGTACCACTTACTCCTGTGAAAGATATTCATGCGGCTCCAAAGTCACCAGATCATAACAGGGGACATTACTACAATAGTGGACCAGGATGGGGGGCATCACTACAAAAGGGGACCAGGATGGGGGACATCACTACAAATGGAGACTAGGATGGGGGACATCGCTACAAAAGGGGATTAGTATGCGACACATCACTACAAAAGGGATCAGTATGGGGGACATCAGTACAAAAGGGGACCAGGCATGGGGGACATCACTACAAAAGGGGATCAGTATGGGGGACATCACTACAAATGAAGACCAGGATGGGGGACATCACTATGAAAAAGGGACCAGGATGGGGCATATTACTACAAAAGGGATCAGAATGGGGGACATCACTACAAAGGGGGATCAGTATGGTGGACATCACTACAAAAGGGGACCAGGATGGGGGACATCACTACAAAAGGGGATCTGTATGTGGGACTTCACTACAAAAGGGGACCAGGATGGGGCATATTACTAATAAAGGGGACCAGTATGGGGGACATTACTACAAGATGAGGACCAGGATGGGGATATTACTACAAGACGGGGAGCAGGATGGGACATTACTACATGATGAGGACCAGGATTGAGAAATTACTACAATATTGGGACCAGGATGTGAGATGGGGATGGGGATCAGGATTTGGACATTACTATATTGAGCAAAAAATCTGGTATTACTAAAAATGTCACCGAGTCCTACAAGGAATTCGGCCCCTCAGTGTCAATTTTTTTCTATGTGCGGCCCATCAACCCAGCCGAATTTGACTTAGCTACAGTTGAAATTACATCAGGAATGTCTTTTTATCTCCTTAGAGAACCCCTTTAAGTGGTATACAACAGGTTTAAACACTGGAGTCTTGTTTGGATGTAATTTAGAGGATGTTATAAACTATGCAACCATTGAATGGATATAGATGAAGCTTTAACTATTTTTTAACTATCGTCTAACTGGATTGATAATGGGGGGGTCTCAGAGGCCTGACCATCACCAATCGAGGGCTTGATGACAGCTGTCACTTCTAAGCTGTCATTAACCCCTTCTGTTACCCTGACTGCCGTTGCCAGAGATGAATAAAGCGCCCTGATTTGGTGCTTCTAATGAATGCGCTAAATCTTAGAGTGGCTGCAGTTTGCTATTTTTACGTTGAGGAGGACCAATTAAAGATGGTCCTTCCCACCCCAAGAATACCAGACCACAGCTGGCAGCTTTACCTTGTTTGGTTTTCTAAAATGGGGGACTGTATGCCATTTTTTACCCAAATTATTTATCTATGAATAAATAATTAGCAAAAATAGCATGGGTTGACCTCTGTTTTGGACTTCCAGCTGATGTAAAGCCACCAGCTGTGGTCTGCACACTCTAGCTGCCTCTTTTAAATAGGGTGACCCCACGTAGTTTACATATATATAATTATTTCCTTTAAATACAAGGCAAAGCACATTTTGGGACATTATATACAGTCATGGCTAAAAGTATTGACACCCTGCAATTCTGTCAGATAATGCTTAGTTTCTTCCTGAAAATGCTTGCAATCACAAATTCTTTGGTATTATTATCTTCATTTAATTTGTCTTCAATGAAAAACACAAAAGAGAATGAAGCAAAAAGCAAAACATTGATCATTTCACACAAAACTCTAAAAATGGGCCAGACAAAAGTATTGGCACCCTCAGCCTAATACTTGGTTGTACAACCTTTAGCCAAAATAACTGCGATCAACCGCTTCCGGTAACCATCAATGAGTTTCTTACAATGCTCTGCTGGAATTTTAGACCATTCTTCTTTGGCAAACTGCTCCAGGTCCCTGATATTTGAAGGGTGCCTTCTCCAAACTGCCATTTTTAGATTTCTCCACAGGTGTTCTATGGGATTCAGGTCTGGACTCATTGCTGGCCACCTTAGAAGTCTCCAGTGCTTTCTCTCAAACCATTTTCTAGTGCTTTTTGAAGTGTGTTTTGGGTCATTGTCCTGCTGGAAGACCCATGACCTCTGAGGGAGACCCAGCTTTCTCACACTGGGCTTTACATTATGCTGCAAAATTTGTTGGTAGTCTTCAGACTTCATAATGCCATGCACACGGTCATGCAGTCCAGTGCCAGAGGCAGCAAAGCAACCCTAAAACATCAGGGAACCTCCGCCATGTTTGACTGTAGGGACCGTGTTCTTTTCTTTGAATGCCTCTTTTTTTCTCCTGTAAACTCTATGTTGATGCCTTTGCCCAAAAAGCTCTACTTTTGTCTCATCTGACCAGAGAACATTCTTCCAAAATGTTTTAGGCTTTCTCGGGTAAGTTTTGGCAAACTCCAGCCTGGCTTTTTTATGTCTCGGGGTAAGAAGTGGGGTCTTCCTGGGTATCCTACCATGCAGTCCCTTTTCATTCAGACGCCAACGGATAGTACGGGTTGACACTGTTGTACCCTCGGACTGCAGGGCAGCTTGAACTTGTTTGAATGTTAGTTGAGGTTCTTTATCCACCATCCGCACAATCTTGCGTTGAAATCTCTTGTCAATTTTTCTTTTCCGTCCACATCTAGGGAGTTTAGCCACAGTGCCATGGGCTTTAACTTCTTGATGATACTGCGCACGGTAGACACAGGAACATTCAGGTCTTTGGAGATGGACTTGTAGCCTTGAGATTGCTCATGCTTCCTCACAATTTGGTTTCTCAAGTCCTCAGACAGTTCTTTGGTCTTCTTTCTTTTGTCCATGCTCCATGTGGTACACACAAGGACACAGGACAGAGGTTGAGTCAACTTTAATCCATGTCAACTGGCTGCAAGTGTGATTTAGTTATTGCCAACACCTGTTAGGTGCCACAGGTAAATTACAGGTGCTGTTAATTACACACATTAGAGAAGCATCACATGATTTTTCTAAGGGTGTCAATACTTTTGTCCACCCCCTTTTTTATGTTTGGTGTGGAATTATATCCAATTTGGCTTTAGGACAATTCTCTTTTTGTGTTTTTTCATTGAAGACAAATTAAATGAAGATAATAATACCAAAGAATTTGTGGTTGCAATCTTTTTCAGGAAGAAACTGAGCATTATCTGACAGAATTGCAGGGGTGTCAATACTTTTGGCCATGACTGTAGCCATTGGATTTGTATCTATCCAGCTATTATCTATTTCTGTATCTTTCTGTCTATCTTTGTATTCTATCTTTCTCTCTATCATCATTGTTATCAACACAGGGTTATTCTGTCTGCAAATATTTTTGGGTTGTTTAAAAAAAGGATCTGTTATCTGATTGGGCATAAAGTTATTCATTCTGTGCGATCTGTTAACAGATCTTTTTTTGCACATCTGTTGGATCCGTTGCAAACGGATGATTACAGGACATGTGAATCCAGCCTTACATGTTTTTGTGGTTCTGAGAGAGTGAGTTCATAGAGATATATTATAAAGTGTCGCGTAGCTTTATGGACTACGGACTTTTGTCAAGAGGTGATAATGATAGGTAAGCATGCCAATATTTAGATGACCTTCATCTAGTATTAATGACGTATTTAAAAATAGTGCTTTGAGAATTTATTAAAAACAGCTAATTATTCATTAGCATTCAAAATTAGCCATAGAGAGGTCAAAAAAACTGTTTACTGAATTTAGGGTTATAATTTATATTATGGAGCATGATATTGAAAAGGTGGAGCCATTTCAATGAGTGAAATATATAATGCCTATTTGATCACATTAACCATGCTTTTAGGTGGACGATACAGCAGCTTTATCAAGTATGCAGTGCAGGTCTGCTGGTAGAAAGCATGAAAAGAAAAGGCAACAGTGACCTCTGCAGGCCAAAGGAGTACACTACATGACTAAATTGCTCATTGTCCTACTCGGGTGCAAAATATGATCTCAACAAAACATTGCTACAAAGAGTATAACATGACTTTGATGTATATGTTCTACCACTTCATAAGTAAACTGGGTGTGCTTACTTAAAAGGGTTCTGAAAATGAATATTTAGGAATAAATTGACAACGTTTTGGTATATCGTTCCATTCTCAGGTATGAGCGATACTGCTGTAGTGCAGTTTAACCTATAAGAATGGGAATGAGTTCATTAGATTTAAGAGGGTTGTCAAATACCTTGAATGGACATCAATATTTGATCAGTCCGACTCTAGTGATCTCTGACATTCATCAGAATGCACCTGATTAAGTTGCAGTGCCATGAGTATGTGTGGCACTGTGCCAGTGTAGACAACCAATATGTAATGTATGCTACTTAATCTCTGAAATGACTAGGCCAAGTAATCTATCATTTAAATATTGAAACTTAGAATCCCATTTTTACATAAGTAACTTTATATTGCATGTCATATTTCACATTTTTAAGGTCCAATTTACAGTGAAGAATGTGACTGCCCTGAGCCGGACAGTGACTTGTGGCTGAGACATATGTCATGTGAAGACTCCATTCCACAAATTGATCGAGATCTCAAACATTTCCCAACGGTTGATCCTGACAAGATTGCTATTGAAATCCCGGAAAGGTTTGGTGATCGCCAGAGCTTGTGCCACTACACCATCAAGGATAATAAGGTATGTTCTCTGCACAAGGATGTCATTTTATTTTAGCAATACTGAACTCTCTAATTGTGTCACTGTCACGTATACGATGGATAAGAAAAAAGAGACAAGTGCATATCTTATGTCCATAGTAGTATCCTATAGTAGCTTTATTACGCCTTTAAGTTTGTACCAAACTTTTTTTTTTATAAAAAAGGTACTTATTGTATTCTACCACTGCATGGAGCGACTACTTGTGCAGCAGCAGCTGCGGTCACCTGGCAGCGTCCATCTCCTTTTACTCCTCAGTGTATACAATGGATGAGATAGCTATTATTAATCAGCCTAAAGCCAAATGTTTTCTATGCAGACTGATCCTACTGTTTATTGAGCAGAAGACTTTCATATAGCCTGATTCAATAACGTAAAAGATGACTTTTAATGTACAGATTCAGTTCTTCCTACTTGAAGGATACGGTCAATTTCATGGACAATTTGTTTTATTTTCCCAGTTTCAGAATACCCTCTCCCCGGGCTGCAGTTTATTGTGTTATTCACCCCCATCCCCGAGTTTCCTGACGCTGCATGCACTGTATGTTACAATCTGACATCATGGTCACTGACTGCAGCCAAAAACATGAGCTCAGCGGATCTGTTCAATCATTCGTCATGACCCACTCACAGCCTCTGATTGGCTGCGGCCCTGATGACTTTACAACAGCTACAGACACTGTGTGTAGAATTTACTCAGAAGACACATTTTCATGTGAATATGCATATATATGTGTTGTATGTGGCAATGTAACAAATAATAACAAAATATATCTACTCATGTAATATATGGACTCACATATACATAGAGGACAAGTCGCATGTGTTATGTAAGGACATGTGCACACGATTCAGAGGCATTGCATGTTGTACGCTGCTCCTCCGGACCTGTGGGAAGCCGCGGATAAATGCAGGGTACCCTGCACTAACCTTATGTGCTTCTCCCTGTATTCACCTGCTGGAGATCGTTCCCGACTCCGCAGCATGAAATTAACATTCTGCTGAGATGCAGAAGTCCGGCAAACTGCAGCGCAGGTGAAAACACGCTGTGGTCGGGTGAAGCATAGTGGGCATGGGATTTCTAGAAATCCCATCTACTATGCTGGTACTGTACAATGCAGCGTTTTGGACGCAGTGGTAATACGTAGTGTCCAAACATGCTACAATTGCTGATCGTGTGCATGCACCCTTTAAGGGAAAGGAGAAGAATGACCAAACAGTCACAGTCAGCTATAAATTAATATATGCTTTATTGAGGTGGTCCATCAAATGGCGGAGGGAGGTAGGCCAGGTTCACACATACAAATCCGTTTTTTAAGCCCTTAGAAAAACGGATCTGTTTTTCTAAGGGTGCCAATAGTGTCCCCTGAGGTCCTGGACGATTTTGGCAAATTTTGGGACTTAGTTATTTTTTCATGAAAAACGCATATGCGTTAACGCATGCTTTCCCATAGGGCCCCATGTTAAAGAAACGCATGAGTTTTTTTAAAGCACCCCAAAAACGCTGCTAGCAGTGTTTTTGGGGTGCTGCATAAAAAACGCATGCACTTTTTAAAAAAACGCACACACATGCGTTACCGCATATGCGTTTTTGGACTTAGAAATAAAAATGTCCAAAATGTTCCCAAAAACGGATTTAAAGCAAAAACGGATGATATGTGTGAACCTGGCCGTACATATACATAGTAAAGGGGGCACACATTCCACCATGGTATAAAAATATATAGAAACGTCACACCATTACATATAGTGGCATATAGCAAAGAGTGACACATAGGGTACATACCACAATACATTTTCAGGTATGATCGAGATAACACGTATAAAGAAGACTCAATGACTGCACAGGCCGAGCTCCAAAATACCCTGGGAGTTTTACTACACTCTTTTCAGGTATTGTGCTTTTATACTCAATACTGTTATGCATGGATACTAATACATGTATTTTCCTATAGGGCACAACGGTCTTATACCTACATTATACCTGTGCAGCCATTGTGGTTGCATTACATGTGATCTAGATCAAACCTAAAAATTTATTGTGGTATTTACCCTGTGTGCTACTCCTCGATCTATGCCATTTACATGTACAGTCATGGCCAAAAGTTTTGAGAATGACACCAAAATTATATTTTCACATGATCTGCTGCCCTCTGGCTTTTATTTGTGTTTGTCTGATGTTTATATCACATACAGAAATATAATTGCAATCATATTATGAGCACCAAAAGGTTATATTGACAGTTAGAATGAGTTAATGCAGCAAGTCAATATTTGCAGTGTTGACCCTTCTTCTTCAGGACCTCTGTAATTCTCCCTGGCTGCTCTCAATCAACTTCTGGACCAAATCCTGACTGATCGCAGTCCATTCTCGCATAATCAATGCTTGCATTTTGGCAGAATTTGTTGTTTTTGTTTGTCCACCCGTCTCTTGATGATTGACCACAAGTTCTCCATGGGATTAAGATCTGGGGAGTTTCTAGGCCATGGACTCAAAATCTCTATGTTTTGTTCCCTGAGCCATTTAGTTATTACCTTTGCTTTATGGCAAGGTGCTCCATCATGCTGGAAAAGGTATTGTTGGGCGCTAAACTGCTCTTGGACGGTTGGGAGAAGTTGCTCTTGGAGGACATTCTGGTACCATTCTTTATTCATGGCTGTGAGTGAGCCAATTCCCTTGGCTGAGAAGCAACCCCACACATGAATGGTTTCAGGATGCCTTACAGTTGGCATGAGACAAGACTGGTGGTAGCGCTCACCTCTTCTTCTCCGAATAAGCTGTTTTCCAGATGTCCCAAACAATCGAAAAGGGGATTCATCAGAGAAAATGACTTTACCCCAGTCCTCAGCAGTCCACTCCCTGTACCTTTTGCAGAATATCAGTCGGTCCCTGATGTTTTTTCTGGAGAGAAGTGGCTTCTTTGCTGCCCTCCTTGAAACCAGGACTTGCTCAAAGAGTCTCCACCTCACAGTGTGTGCAGAAGCACTCACACCAGCCTGCTGCCATTCCTGAGCAAGCTCGGCACTGCTGGTAGTCCGATCCCGCAGCTGAAACAGTTTTAAGATACGGTCCTGGCGCTTGCTGGTCTTTCTTGGGCGCCCTTAAGCCTTTTTGACAACAATGGAAGCTCTCTCCTTGAAGTTCTTGATGATGCTATAGATTGTTGACTGAGGTGCAATCTTTCTAGCTGCGATACTCTTCCCTGTTAGGCCATTTTTGTGCAGTGCAATGATGGCTGCACGTGTTTCTTTAGAGATAACCATGTTTAACTGAAGAGAAACAATGATACCAAGCACCAGCCTCCTTTTAAAGTGTCCAGTGGTGTCATTCTTACTTAATCATGACTGATTGATCGCCAGCCTTGTCCTCATCAACACCCACACCTGTGTTAATGGAACAATCACTTAAATGATGTTAGCTGCTCCTTTTAAGGCAGGACTGCAATGATGTTGAAATGTGTTTTGGGGGTTAAAGGTCATTTTCTAGGCAAATATTGACTTAGCAAGTAATTGCTGTTAAGCTGATCACTCTTTATGACATTCTGGAGTATATGCAAATTACCATTAGAAAAACTGAAGCAGTAGACTTTGTTAAAATTAATATTTGTATCATTCTCAAAACTTTTGGCCATGACTGTAATGATGTGATGATTGTGTATCTTTTTAGACACTGTGTGTATATATAGCTGTAGCGCCACTGAAAGATTCAGTGTTAGCCTACACTGGGTTTTAGCGGCAGGGTGGTTCTGTAGCAGGCTATATCCTGCTTTATTGGTCTTCACTGAATTCATCATTTGATACATGCACTTTATTTACCCCAAACACCTTTATTATTACAGACTTACAAGTGTGCTGACATGATGTTTTAATTTGATCTCTTAGATTTATATAAAAACCTACGGGGAACATGTTGGCTTTAGAATTTTCATGGATTCACTTCTTCTGTCCTTAACAAGTAAAGTAAGTATCTCAAGCAATTCTCATGTTATGCATCTTATCATAAAGTGTAAGATTAAGGGTAGCAATGTCTTCAAGTATTAAATACAATATACTAAAAGGGGTTTTCTGGTATTATAATACAGTGATACCTCAGCTTTCATCGATAATCTGTCCGAAAACTATCGAAGAAAACTGAAATCGACGAAAACTGAGGCAACAATTTCCATAGGAATCAATTAAATGAATTAATTGGTTCGGGACACTGAAAATGACCTATAAAAAACCCATTTCATAGTGAATAAAGATAGCGGTTAATGATAGAATCACTCAGAAATGACTGTAAAAGGAATATGAAACTCTTAGGCCCCTTTCACATCAGCGTTTGTGTGAAAATGTGGCAGTTGCGGTCAAAAAACCGCATCTGTTGCATCTGCCGCCTAACCGTCACACTTGCGGTTCACCTGCGGCAAGCCCTATGCAATGTCTATGGGGCTTGCGGCAAGTGCAGTATAGTTGCGGTTTCAGCACTTGCGGCCGTGAAAAAAACGCTGCTTACCGCATTGAGCTCAGGCAGAGTGGATTACTGATTCATTAGAGATACTGCTTTAAAGATGAGAAAAAAGGAGGCACTCACCATTCGAATCTCTGTATTTTTTAGTGTACCTTTTTGCCAGGTTACATTACAGCCAGGGAGGGGGTGGTGGAGGCCGACAACGGCACCGTTTCGCGGTGATTCCGCTTCAACGGGTCAGTACTCCTTGAACTTGATTCATTAAAGAACATAGGCCCATGCTTTCTAGTGAATCCATACCCTAATTACTCTTTAACCCCTTCCCAACATGGCTATTTTTCAGTTTTTTCGTTCATTATTTCCTCTCCTTATCAAAGAACCAAAACGTTTTTGTTTTTCCAAAATGAAGGCTTGTTTTTTTTTCTAGGATGAGATGTACTTTTGAATGGCGTCATTCATTTTATCATGTAATTTACTGGGAAGTTGAAAAAAATTCCAAATATGGTGAGATATAAAAAAAAGCTTAATTCCACAAATTTTTTTTCTATTTACATTGTTCATTATACTGTAAAAAAGTACTCTGCGATATGATGCCCAGGTCAGGGCAAATACGACAATACCAAACATACATAGTTTTTTTTAGTTTTTTATTTTAGTGGTGACAAAAAATTCTGAAATTTTTGTAAAAAAATCAATTAGTTTAGCTTATGTCACCATTTTATGATGGAGCTGGTGAGTTATATTTTTTGGCCCCCCTGAGCTGATAATTTTATTGATACTTTTTTGGGATATATATGATGTTTTGGTTGCCTGTTATTACATTTTTTTGCAGTGTTGCAGTGACCAAAAATGTAATTCTGGCATCTTGATTTTTTTCGTGTTACAGCATTTACCAATCAGGTTAATTATTATTATTATTTATTTATATAGCGCCATTATATTCCATGGCGCTTTACATGCTAAAAGGGGCAGACTAGGACAAGTAACATAGTAACAACACAAGTAAGGGTAGGGACACACTTCAGTTCCTGATCAGTTTTCCTGATCAGTGTTCATCAGTTTGTGTGCCAAAACCAGGAGTGACTCCAAAACCCACCACAGGTGTCAATCTTTCAATTATACTTTTTCTCTGCAAGGTTCACTCCTGGTTTTGGCACACAAACTGATGAACACTGATCAGGAAAACTGATCAGGAACTGAAGTGTGTCCCTACCCTAACAATAAATGTGGACAATTCGGTCGTACAGATACAAGATGGGAGAAATCCTGTCCGTGGGGGTTTCACAGTCTACGAGAATAATTTTATATTTAGATAGATCAGACTTACAAATGTAGCGATAACAAAATAGGTTCTGTTTTTTTTTTCTTTTTTTTTTTTTTTAAGGAAAATGGGAAGAATATTATATATTTTTTTTACTTCACGTTTTTAAAAACCTTTTTTTACCCACTTTTTACTGTATTTAATAGTCCCCTAAAGAACTTAAACCTGAAATCATCAGATCGATTGTGCTATACACAGCAAAATTACAGTACTGCTATATAGCGAAAATCACAGTCTCCTATGAACACAAGCTACAGGCTGGCTTTCGCAGGATTACTGTCTTGAGAGGCATGGTAATCTTCAGCAGACCCTAGCCATCATGACAGTCATGACAGCCCATCAGCACCATGCAATAACGTCATGGGTGCATTAATGGGCACATTGAATGACACATTTCCCCCGCCCTCCCAACCCCCCAGCACACTGTAAATACTTAAATACTGCTTTCAGAGATTGAGAGTGGCATTTAACAGGTTAAGGGTCCCGTCACCCTTGGCGACATTCCAGCGATCCCGACAACGATATGACCTGGTAAGGATCGCTGGAACGTCGCTACGTGGTCGCTGGTGAGATGTCAAACAGTCAGATCTACTCAACGACGCAGCAACGATATGGTGACCCATATAACTACCTTGGTCGTCGTTGTGACCCTGTCGCACGAAAGCTAGTCTGACGACTCAGACCTACATGGCTGAGTTCTGAGTTACCAACAAGGTCATTGTTAAACCCACCGATGCATGCCGCCCAGCGGGAACCTGACGATCAAAAAATGGTCCAGGCCATTCCGACACGATCGGTGATGTCACAGCAGGGGCCAGGTCGCTGCTACGTGTCAAACATAGCAAGGTCGCTGTTGCGTCACAAAACCTGTGACGCAACAGCGATCTCACTAGCAATCTCGCTATGTGTGACAGGGTCTTAAGAGCTGCAGTTGACCTGGGGCTGTTAGTAGCAGATGGTGACTGAACATCAGAGTCATCATCTGCCAGGAAACAAGTGAGCTTGTGCAGATCAGGTCGAAGTGAACTGGGGCGTCAATGCATTGGATCCGCTTTTAAACTTCTTGTTCAGGAAAAGCTTCATGAAAATACAAATGTTGCATGTGAATGGATTCCTATAGGATGCTACCATGTTGTTAACTCTCTGTGTGCTGCACTAGCCTATACAGGGTACATTAAATAGTTTTTTCAGATTAAAAATCATTTGTGTATTGAAATAGCAATTAGAGTTTAAAAAAAGAAAATAATCTATAAAGAAAAATACAGTAGTGGCATTTAGGAACATGATCTTAGTATCTATTATCTTCTCTACCCACTGTTGTGCTGTAATTTCATGATTTGGCCGCTGATGGAGATTAGATAAAATGTATCTGGCATGCTGAAGGCAGATGAAGAAATATTCTGTATGCAGATAAAGACTTGGTGCCATGGAGCAAAGGTTAAGCAAGTGGAATCTCCTGAAAAAGACTGCGTTGTATACCTTCGTGGTGTTAGTTATGCTCACTATCAGCACTTGGTCTGTTTTGTCCGAGAGGTTATCACATGTTGGGGTTTTGGGGGTTCAACTGGACTTTATACAGTGCGTTGTCAAAGTATTTGGCCCCCTTGAACTTTTCAACCTTTTGCCACATTTAAGGCTTCAAACATAAAGATATAGATTCTAATTTTTTTTTGTGAAGAATCACCAACAAGTGGGACACAATCGTGAAGTGGAATGAAATTTATTGCATATTTTAAACTTTTTTAACATAAAATACTAAAAACTGAGGCGTGCAATATTATTCGGCCCCTTTACTTTCAGTGCAGCAAACTCACTCCAGACGTTCAGTGAGGATCTCTGAATAATCCAATGTTGTCCTAAATGACTGGTAATCATAAATAGAATCCACCTGTGTGTAATCAAGTCTCTGTATAAATGCACCTTCTCTGTGGTAGTCTCATGGTGGGTTTACACACACCAATTTATCTGTTCAATCTCTGAACCAATCTCTGGTTGCAGTGAAATCATGGATACATTGCTCCATTTTGTGGCTGTGTACAAATGGAACAATGTATCCATGATTTCACTGCAACCAGAGATTGGTTCAGAGATTGAACAGATAAATTGGTGTGTGTAAACCCACCATTAGGGTTCTGTTTCAAGTGCAGAGAGCATCATGAAGACCAAGGAACACACCAGGCAGATCTGAGATACTGTTGTGGTGAAGTTTAAAGCTGGATTTGGATACAAAAAGATTTCCCAAGTTTTAAACATCTCAAGGAGCACTGTGCAAGCGATCATATTGAAATGGAAGGAGTATCAGACCACTGCAAATCTACCAAGACCAGGCCGTCCCTCTAAACTTTCATCTCGAACAAGGAGAAGACTGATCAGAGATGCAGCCAAAAAGCCTATGATCACTCTGGATGAACTGCAGAGATCTACAGCTGAGGTGGGAGAGTCAGTCCATAGGACAACAATCAGTCATACACTGCACAAATCTGGCCTTTATGAAAGAGTGGCAAGAAGAAAGCCATTTCTCAAAGATATCCATAAAAAGTCTCGTTTGAAGTCTACCACAAGCGACCTGGGAGACACACCAAACATGTGGAATAAGGTGCTCTGGTCAGATGAAACCAAAGTCAAACTTTTTGGCCACAATGCAAAACGATATGTTTGGCATAAAAGCAACAGCTCAAAACACCACCCCCACTGTCAAACATGGTGGTGGCAGCATCATGGTTTGGGCCTGCTTTTCTTCATCAGGGACAGGGAAGATGGTTAAAATTGATGGGAAGATGGACGGAGCCAAATACAGGACCATTCTAGAAGAAAACCTGTTGGAGTCTGCAAAAGACCTGAGACTGGGACGGAGATTTATCTAACAAGACAATGATCTCAAACATAAAGCACAATCTACAATGGAATGGTTCAAAAATAAACGTATCCAGGTGTTAGAATGGCTGTCACGTCCTACTGACGGACTCACACGTGGACCCACTGGACCGCGTAAAGCGGATGCTGATACCGGGTGATAGAGAGGCAGACACGTACCGTAGAGTCAACGGGTTTATTAAACAGAACAATAACACAGAACCACACGCCCCTGGAGAGGGCCACAAGGTCGCAACACCGGGAGCCCAGCGAGGGAGACCCCGGAGCGCTTAACCCCTATACAGGGATACCGCCGGGATCAGCCTCGAAGGGGCCAATGCTACGGACACAAGTGTTCAACCGACCCCAGGCGACGTGGTAATGAAACAGCACCCGGGAATACAATACGAAACGAGAACCGTGAATACAGAGCACCAGGAACACGGGGAACCAGGAACACAGGAGAGATCCAGGAACACAGGGAGATCCAGGAACACAGGGAGATCCAGGAACACGGAGCGATCCAGGAACACGGAGCGATCCAGGAACACAGGGAGATCCAGGAACACGGAGAATCCAGGACCACGGGGGATCCGGAGCCGGGCGAGAACCAGCGATCAGCTTGGAGGGAATCAGGAGACCATCCAGGAACACGGTGATCAGCCAGGAACCGGCAGGAACGAGATCTGGAGGAGGTAACACAGAGCGATCAGGTAACAGACCAAACGGGGAGCGACCTGACAGACCAGAAGTGGCAACTTCACTCAGGGGAAGGTGAAGGTCGAAGTTGCCCTGGCCCCGACTGATTGGCAACAGGAGGTTTAAATCAGAACAGGGCAGTCCTGATTGGAAGGACCCAGAGACCTGGTGATTGGTTGAGGGGAGGAGCAAGCTCCCTGCAATCTCTCCAGCAGAAACTGAATTGGAGACAGTTTCATGTGCTGAAGCAGTGGTACCGGAAGTGAGAGGAGCAGTGTTGCTCCAGCAGAGGGAGTAAGGGCAGCAGGCAGCGGGCACGGGCGGCAGACCCCCGAGGGGTAACAGTAACCCCCCCTCTACGCCCCCCTCCGGACGGAGACCGGCCCGGAACCCGCGCAGGAGGCTCGGGGCATCGGCGTCCCCCGTCCCAAGGACAGAAGGGACCCGAGGGCGGTTGGTTTGGCGTCATGTGACAAGCACAGGAGGAACCGGACGTCATCGGGGGCACCGACAGGCAGGACGTCATCGGGGGCACCGACAGGCAGGACGTCATCGGGGGCACCGACAGGCAGGACGTCATCGGGGGCACCGGCAGGCAAGACGTCATCGGAGGCACCGGCAGGCGGCAGGACGCCATCAGGGACACCGGCAGGCGGCAGGACGCCATCAGGGACACCGGCAGGCGGCAGGACGCCATCAGGGACACCGGCAGGCGGCAGGACGCCATCAGGGACACCGGCAGGCGGCAGGACGCCATCAGGGACACCGGCAGGCGGCAGGACGCCATCAGGGACACCGGCAGGCGGCAGGACGCCATCAGGGACACCGGCAGGCGGCAGGACGCCATCAGGGACACCGGCAGGCGGCAGGACGCCATCAGGGACACCGGCAGGCGGCAGGACGCCATCAGGGACACCGGCAGGCGGCAGGACGCCATCAGGGACACCGGCAGGCGGCAGGACGCCATCAGGGACACCGGCAGGCGGCAGGACGCCATCAGGGACACCGGCAGGCGGCAGGACGCCATCAGGGACACCGGCAGGCGGCAGGACGCCATCAGGGACACCGGCAGGCGGCAGGACGCCATCAGGGACACCGGCAGGCGGCAGGACGCCATCAGGGACACCGGCAGGCGGCAGGACGCCATCAGGGACACCGACCGGATCCAGGCTGGAGACTCCCCAGGAACACGGAGGAGGAGCCCGTCCAGGAACAAGGCACGATGGGACATCGACAGGCTGGACGTCATCAGGGGCACAGGCAGGCAGGGCGTCATCAGGGGCACCGGCAGGCAGGGCGTCATCAGGGGCACCGGCAGGCAGGGCGTCATCAGGGGCACCGGCAGGCAGGGCGTCATCAGGGACACCGACAGGCGAGACGTCATCAGGGGCACCGAGCGGCAGGACGTCATCAGGGACACCCACCGGATCAAGGCTGGAGACTCCCCAGGAACACGGAGGAGGAGCCCGTCCAGGAACAAGGCACGATGGGACATCGACAGGCTGGACGTCATCAGGGACACCGACCGGCAGGACGTCATCAGGGGCACCGACCGGCAGGACGTCATCAGGGACACCCACCGGATCCAGGCTGGAGACTCCCCAGGAACACGGAGGAGGAGCCCGTCCAGGAACAAGGCACGATGGGACATCGACAGGCTGGACGTCATCAGGGACACCGACCGGCAGGACGTCATCAGGGGCACCGACCGGCAGGACGTCATCAGGGGCACCGACCGGCAGGATGTCATCAGGGGCACCGACCGGCAGGACGTCATCAGGGGCACCGACCGGCTCAAGGCTGGCAAGCCGATCATCCAGAGAGGCCATAGGGGAAACCATCCGAGTCTGTACCCCACGCATCCGGTCCCTCTCCTGGCGGAGACCCAGCACCTGGAAGGAGAGAGCAGAATCCACAGTAGAGGGCACCCCCAAGAATGTGGGTGCCAGGCGGGGAGTCCTTCTCCGGCTGCTGGGGGTGCAGGAAGAAGGGACGCTCGGGCCTCTAACGACTGGATAATCGCCACAACCCGGTCGTAACTCTGGCGGAGTGCGACCAGCTCTCTTTGGGCATCAAACCTGGCATCAGCGGGGTCCATGGCCAGGGCAAAATCTGTCACGTCCTACTGACGGACTCACACGTGGACCCACTGGACCGCGTAAAGCGGATGCTGATACCGGGTGATAGAGAGGCAGACACGTACCGTAGAGTCAACGGGTTTATTAAACAGAACAATAACACAGAACCACACGCCCTGGAGAGGGCCACAAGGTCGCAACACCGGGAGCCCAGCGAGGGAGACCCCGGAGCGCTTAACCCCTATACAGGGATACCGCCGGGATCAGCCTCGAAGGGGCCAATGCTACGGACACAAGTGTTCAACCGACCCCAGGCGACGTGGTAATGAAACAGCACCCGGGAATACAATACGAAACGAGAACCGTGAATACAGAGCACCAGGAACACGGGGAACCAGGAACACAGGAGAGATCCAGGAACACAGGGAGATCCAGGAACACAGGGAGATCCAGGAACACGGAGCGATCCAGGAACACAGGGAGATCCAGGAACACGGAGAATCCAGGACCACGGGGGATCCGGAGCCGGGCGAGAACCAGCGATCAGCTTGGAGGGAATCAGGAGACCATCCAGGAACACGGTGATCAGCCAGGAACCGGCAGGAACGAGATCTGGAGGAGGTAACACAGAGCGATCAGGTAACAGACCAAACGGGGAGCGACCTGACAGACCAGAAGTGGCAACTTCACTCAGGGGAAGGTGAAGGTCGAAGTTGCCCTGGCCCCGACTGATTGGCAACAGGAGGTTTAAATCAGAACAGGGCAGTCCTGATTGGAAGGACCCAGAGACCTGGTGATTGGTTGAGGGGAGGAGCAAGCTCCCTGCAATCTCTCCAGCAGAAACTGAATTGGAGACAGTTTCATGTGCTGAAGCAGTGGTACCGGAAGTGAGAGAAGCAGTGTTTCTCCAGCAGAGGGAGTAAGGGCAGCAGGCAGCGGGCACGGGCGGCAGACCCCCGAGGGGTAACAATGGCCAAGTCAAAGTCCAGACCTGAATCCAATTGAGAATCTGTGGAATGAGCTGAAAACTGCTGTTCACAAACGCTCTCCATCCAACCTCACTGAGCTCCAGCTGTTTTGCAAGGAAGAATGGGCAAGAATTTCAGTCTCTCGATGTGCAAAACTGATAGAGACATACCCCAAGCGACTTGCAGCTGTAATCGCAGCAAAAGGTGGCGCTACAAAGTATTAACTCAAGGCTCAAGGAGGCCGAATAATATTGCACGCCCCACTTTTCAGCTTTTTATTTGTTACATTTTAAAATATCCAATAAATTTCGTTCCACTTCACGATTGTGTCCCACTTGTTGTTGATTCTTCACAAAAGTATTATAATTTATATCTTTATGTTTGAATCCTGAAATGTGGCAAAAGGTTGAAAAGTCAAGGGGGCCGAATACTTTCACAAGGCACTGTATAAGGCTCGTATAAGTGTGGTGCCCAGCTTCCTCGGTACTTGGTCTTTTTGATTAACTGCATGTATGTCTATTCGGCCGCACGCTCCTCTCCAGGGAGCGGGTAGCTGTGTCAGGTGATACAATGCAAGACTCGTGCAAGTTTCTCGCAAGTGTGACCCCGGTCTTACTATGCCCCACTATGTGTTTAAGAAGCATTCTGTCAGTACAATCTACATACCCCAATATTAGTGTTTGCCACATGCATTCAATAATTTGATTTACATTTAATCTGCTACATATTAAAGTAGGAGTTTGCTGGAATCTATAATGTGTCTCTTTTAATTGATATCAGTATATTTTGCACCACATAGCAGCCCACACATGGGTCTTCTCCAACTGCAATAGAAATTCCACCCCCTCCTTCCCCCATATATGTCTGGTAGAACCTACATTAGCATAAGATTAAAACCAAAACACATTGTAGGTGCTGGTAAACTTTTTCTTTTAATGTCTGGATGGGAAACTGGACTGTTTAACTAGTACAGCCACAACTTTCCAGGCTTTTTGCATTTTAGTTTATTAATTGATAACAGTTCTTGAAATCTACAGAGAGAAGGTAACAAGTAGTGAAAAAAGTCCAGATCTACAGCATTGACTGTAGTGCAAAGTGATTGTGATATGATTTTGCTTTCCCCTGCCAGGGAGCCACACATAACTGGACTAAGGGCCAAATCTATCTTACACGACACTGGTTGGAAATGCTGGACTAACGTGCTTTCTGCCGTGCCTTATCATTGTAATTTTCAGCAGGTGGCAGCATATACCACTGAATGCAATGTGGAAAATATCTTGTGTATAGGATGGATACTTTCGTTATAGTATAGTATAAATGATATTTTGGAGTTTCCACAGGTTCTAGTTGTAAATGTCACAGTGTTACATGACTGATACTTTTACCATTGCTGTTACTGTACAGTAAAACATAATCTGATTCTGATGTGTTAATCTTACAGGTGAAATTTCCAGATATTGAATTTTTTGTAAATTTAGGGGACTGGCCATTGGAGAAGAGGAAGGTATCCCCCTTCCACCCTATTTTTTCCTGGTGTGGATCTTTAGAGACAAAAGATATTGTAATGCCCACGTACGACCTGACAGATTCAATATTGGAGACCATGGGAAGGTAATTGATCCTTGGGATGTTTTTTTTCTTCTTCTTTGTGAATCTCAATTGTGTAATAGGGATTTACCGTATCACTAATTCCTTAATATACCTGTGAATGATTATTTTTTCATAGCAGGACTCAATATGGCAATAGTGAGTGCTATCAGAAAATAACTGTTTCTTATTGTTACTTTTACTACTTAAAATAAAAAAAAGCCAGGGGCATTTGCTTCCTTTATTGTATCTGTCATGAATGGATGATATTGCTTATGATTTTTCAGGGTGATTGGAGAGTCAGCCAAATCTAGCTCCCCCCATCCCTCCTCCCTTTTTGAGTTTGTGAGTAGTTTACATAGATCCTTGCTTGCTTCCCCCAGCCTAAGCCATTTACGACCCCTAATAAATACCTGGGCTGAGGGGAGTAGAGATGTACACCGGTCTGAACCAGTTCTGTCTCTGCTAAAGATCAATATTGAATTTAAGAAGACCCGTTCACGCCACAAACACATAATTCATATTTTTGGATGATTTACCGGTTTGTGCATTTAATGATATGTTTGGTATATCGATGGCACTATCAGGAACCTGGGAACGGAGTTCTGGCTTTGTGGACATCCTAAGCCGGTCATATTTGGTATCAAGCTTCTCAGAATTACCTGACATGAAATATGAGTTATAGATCATAATTGTGAGCCCACCCCATCCCCAGATATGAAGGATGGGGATTTATTAAGCATGGTGAAAGAGGAGGTCTCTGAAGCCCCTGCCAGCGAGGAGGGACCACTCTAAGCGGTGGGGGCCACAGATTTCCCTGTCTTTAATAAAACTGGAGAAGCCCTGTTTGGGTTATTCTGATCCAGAGGCCTGACAGTCAATACCAGCTGTGCGACAGAATCTTACCTTCAGGAGGGAGGCCTCCTCCACGGAACTAAGTTTACCATGCGTGACTAGGTCTGAACATTTCTTATTTTATTCCTTTTATTTTTTTATTACTGTTTTATTCATACATGTAAATTGTCTCTTATGTAATATCCTGTAAATCTTTTATATAATCACTGCCTCTTTTGGGAGTAAAATATTATAATTTACTAGTCTCGATCTCCTTGTCCTATGAACGAGCTCTCACGACCTCACTGTTCGTTTTTACGCTATCATACAGGTACCCGGTCTACCTTGAAGACCGGTGGTGGCAGCATAACGTTTTTTGTATTTATGTGATATTGTGGGCCTGAGGGTGACTGGATCGAGGTATATATACGTTCCTAGCCGGAACTGGTGGTATATATACAGTGCCTACAAGTAGTATTCAACCCCTTGCAGATGTAGCTGGTTGACACATGCGGAATTAAGTTGGCATTGTGACATTTGGACTGTAGATCAGCCTGGAAGTGGGAAATGCAGTGCCAAAAAAATTTTTTTTAAAGCGTTAAAAGTTAATTCAGAGGGTCATTTATTATTCAACCCCTCAAATCACCAGAATTCTGTTTGGTCCCCTAAAGTATTAAGAAGTAGTTCAGGCACAAATAACAATGAGCTTCACATGTGTGGATTAATTATCTCTTTTGCCAACCTTTTCTGACTATTTAAGACCCTCCCCAAACTTGTGAACAGCACTCATACATGGTCAACATGGGAAAGACAAAGGAGCATTCCAAGGCCATCAGAGACAAGATCGTGGAGGGTCACAAGGCTGGCAAGGGGTACAAAACCCTTTCCAAGGAGATGGGTTCATCATCCGGAAGTGGAAGGCTTATGGAACTACTGTTAGCCTTCCACGGCCTGGACAGCCTTTGTAAGTTTCCTCCCGTGCCGAGGCCAGGCTTGTCCGAAGAGTCAAGGCTAACCCAAGGACAACAAGGAAGGAGCTCCGGGAAGATCTCATGGCAGTGGGGACATTGGTTTCAGTCAATACCATAAGTAACGTACTCCACCGCAATGGTCTCCGTTCCAGACGAGCCCGTAAGGTACCTTTACTTTCAAAGCGTCATGTCAAGGCTCGTCTACAGTTTGCTCATGATCACTTGGAGGACTCTGAGACAGACTGGTTCAAGGTTCTATGGTCTGATGAAACCAAGATCGAGATCTTTGGTGCCAACCACACACGTGACATTTGGAGACTGGATGGCACTGCATACGACCCCAAGAATACCATCCCTACAGTCAAGCATGGTGGTGGCAGAATCATGCTGTGGGGCTGTTTCTCAGCCAAGGGGCCTGGCTCCTCCATCAAGGATCTTAAGATGGGTCGTAATTTCATCTTCCAACAAGACAACGACCCAAAGCACACAGCCAAGAAAACCAAGGCCTGGTTCAAGAGGGAAAAAATCAAGGTGTTGGAGTGGCCTAGTCAGTCTCCTGACCTTAACCCAATTGAAAACTTGTGGAAGGAGCTCAAGATTAAAGTCCACATGAGACACCCAAAGAACCTAGATAACTTGGAGAAGATCTGCATGGAGGAGTGGGCCAAGATAACTCCAGAGACATGTGCCGGCCTGATCAGGTCTTATAAAAGACGATTATTAGCTGTAATTGCAAACAAGGGTTATTCCACAAAATATTAAACATAGGGGTTGAATAATAATTGACCCACTTTTATGTTTAAAATTTATAAAAATTCAACTGAGCAACATATCTTTTTGGTTTGTAAGATTTATGCTTCTGTTAATAAATCCTACTCTCGTTTGCAGTTTGAAGGCTCTAACTTATTTGCATCTTATCAAACCAGCTAAATCTGCAGGGGGTTGAATAGTACTTGTAGGCACTGTACATCCTGTCACATCACGTGCCGCAGTAGACAACATAAATTAGGGCAGCTAGGCTCCTTTCTTATCCTCTGCCAATACCGGATTTGGCCAGCAGGCTAAGGGGGCGCCAGAGAGCTGCAGGTTCTGACTAAGGTAATCGTGACACTATCCATCACATCAGCCTTCTTCTTTGTCTTATGGTAAGGGTTCTCTCACATCTGCGTATATAAAATAGCTCATATTCTTAGCCAGACAAGTTGTTGAGCGATGTGCAAGTGTCATTAAAGGGGAACTCCAGTGAGAGAAAACATTTTAGTACAGTTCCTGCCCTGCTACATAATGAAGCAGAGCCGTACACTACAGTTCTAGGATCTATAGATCTCTTATAATTCAATAAAATCATATCTGCTCCTCAGCTCTGGCCCCCACCTCAGGAAACCTAAATCTCTGCATGCCCCCTCACTAAACAGAATTATGAGGGGGTACAAATGTAGGCTGATCCTACAGCCCCCAGCATCCATGCTCCCGACACACCTCTTCTTCTATGCTCCTAGATGAAGCTGACTTGCAGAAATCTAGGGTTCCATGAGGTGGGGGCCAAAGCAGAGGAGCAGGTATGATTTTATTGATTTATAAGAGATCTATAGATCCTAGAACTGTAGTGTACGGCTCTGCTTCATCATGTAGGAGGCAGGAACTGTACTAAAAAGTTATCTCTCACTGGAGTTCCCCTTTAAGTACGACATGCGAGTGTGCAATTTTTTTTTTCTCACCTGGCATCCATATGAGATCTTTATGCAACGCATTTTTAACATCATATTTTACATAATCCTATCCTCTATATACATTAAAGATAGTTGTCATGAATAATAAACTAATCTGAAATAAACATATACAGTCATGGCCAAAAGTATTGACACCCCTGCAATTCTGTCAGATAATACTCAGTTTCCTCCTGAAAATGATTGCAATCACAAATTCTTTGGTATTATTATCTTCATTTAATTTGTCTTCAATGAAAAAACACAAAAGAGAATGAAGCAAAAGCAAAACATTGATCATTTCACACAAAACTCCAAAAATGGGCCGGACAAAAGTATTGGCACCCTCAGCCTATACTTGTGAT
>JARQOC010000002.1:531346035-531406272 GCA_033576535.1 Allobates femoralis | reverse complement strand
AAATTGCCAGTGAAATCGCCTAGCAATTTTGGCGTGTGTGAAGGTACCTTTAGATAGTTCCAACATCTAGCAACATACATAAACAGATCTTTAGAAAAAGTATTTGTAAAGATAGTTTATGATATGCTAATCTAGCATTAGTTCCCCAGACTAGTCAGTCCACATAGAAAAATAGAAGAAATAAAGGCCTGGCTACCCTGTGGTGATGGTGCCGTGGGAAAAAAAAATTCAATATAATAGAAAACCCACATAGCATGTTATTTCACCCCTATTGGTGTGATAACTATGAAGCTGGGATACATATATTTGGCTGTAAATTGCGCATGACCTGTAATGCAGTGCATTCTGAGCATGCACGGTGAGCCTCTATGAAGCCTGGCATGCATACCACTGGAGACAGATGCTGAATGGTGAGTACAATACACAGTGGTGCGATGGTATACATGGCATGTTATCATGCCCACAGGGGGTGGAATAACATGCTATGTGGGCTGGTTATTTAAGGGAACTAACGGTCCTTTGGCTTGTTGCTGACATATTAGCATATCATAAACAATCAATGTATGCTGCTAGATGTAGATGTTGAAACTACTTGAATGGGATTTCAGGTATGCACTCAGAACTTCTCGTGGTTCTGGGTGCACAGAGGATGTGACAGGTTCACTTTAAATCCCGTCAAATAGAGAACTTGCACTTCTGCTTCCTCAAATATTTTTGGTCATATTTTCCTTGGCCTGCTCTAAAAAGTCCAAAATATTAACTGTGTCCTAGTGAGCTATTCAAATACTGTCAAACACGGTACTACCATTTTTTGTTGTCGTGTAAAAACTGGGACCATTGCACCCTAAATTTGGGGTTACATTTTTCATGCCACCTTAAGTATATACGAGATATGACCAAAAAAAATCAATATATGGTATGTCTGAATTATCTTTTAATTCAGAATACCCACTGAACCCCAAAATCCCCATCAACTCCTCTTCATCTGTTTGAACTGGTACGTCTGAGGTATCTTTTAATCCAAAATACCCACTGAATCCCAGAACCCCCATCCACTCCTCTACCTCTCTTTGAACTGGTACGTCTGAGGTATCTTTTAATCCAGAATACCCACTGAACCACAGAACCCCCATCTACTCCTCTTCCTCTGTTTGAACTGGTATGTTGCTGCTTTATTTCCTGACTATAATCCCGTGTATCATACTTTAAATTCACTGAATGCATATTCATATGTATGCACTCTTCACGCCTACCCTATCCTTCCAGCTTAGACCGGCTTCACGTGTTGTTTGTGATCTTGTTCTGTTCGTTTTTGAAGCAAACAGAACAGGATCGTTTTTGCCTCCCATGTATCCCTATGATGCCAGATTGGCCACATTTGGCAATCCGGTGTTGTGTATTCAGTACAGGATTTGTTTCTGTCCTGTTTTTCACTGGTCCCAAAAATAAAGCCTGTATCATTTTTGGGATTTGGTGGTGACAAAATTGTACAGAAACAAATCAGGTCCGGTCCTGGACACTTAACATGTGGGCCTATGGAGCTAGATTCGTTAAAACAACGGATCGTTTCACGGACCCGGTTTCAGGGTACAGAGCATGCTCTGAACAAGAGCACTGCTCTGTACCCGTGGTACATGTGTGTAATTTCACTTTAGCAGTGTATCTATATACACTGCTAAAGTGAAATTAAGTCAATGGATGGTTAAAAATAAAAAATGAATAAATTCAATTAAAATAAGGTAATAAAGTGTCCCGCGATTAATTCATCTCAGAAAGCAAAAGGACCTGTGCATCAGCTGGCCGGGAAGCAACCCGATCAGCTGATAGGTCACATGACTGCATCAGCACTGTTTTAAAGATTTAAACCGCGCTGATGCGGTCATGTGACCTATCAGCTGATTGGGTTGCCCTGTCCCTTTCTAGTCAGCTGATGCACAGGTCTTTTTGACTTCTGAGATGAATTCATCATGGGACACTCCGAGTCGGCGTATAGGTGAGAATTTATTATTTTTTTAACCATCCATTGATTAATGGATGAAGGTAGACAGTGCCGACAGCACTTGTCTGGCTCCGCTCCCCCTTGCTTTTTCTGTGTCTGGATACCGGACCCGGACACAGAAATGGCATTCGGAGTTGCCAATCCGGTGCTATGCATTCCTGTTCATTGGGTCCTGCAAAAAACAGGATCCTATGAACAGGAACAAAAACGTAGTGTGAAGCCAGCCTTATTCTGTCTCTTTCTCCTGCTTTGATACTGTTCAAATGTTCCCATTAGGTCCAATGTCTTAATTTCCCCCTGCTGTGTGGTGTCCTCCTGCTCCCTCCCCCCTTCCCTCTACTCACACCTGGTCCATTTTGTGGAAATTTGAATGGTATAAATTGAATTAAGCAGGTCTGATAAACCTTAGTATAATATGACATCATTTGAAGTGTGACATCTTTAAAGTGTAACATCAGTACTATACCATTAATAGTCCAGAAATTTTACAGAAGGTAAGAGTTATCACTGTCTACTAAACATACTTGCCTTTCTTCTCTCATCCTGTCTTTCACCATGCTCACATTTTCCCTTACCATTTTTGCTCCACTAATCCTCACTCTCCTTTGCTATCCCCAAACCCCAGCACCCTCCAACCAAATAACTATCTTTGCCTTTCTCTTACCCCCACCTCACATTATCTGCAGACCTGCTTCTTAACCTCAGATCTCTCCTACTAAAATATAATACAAGATGGTCACTCTCCACCCACCTATTCTCCTTTCTTTGCTTCTTGTCACTGCAGGTGACATTTCCCTTAATCCTGCCCCCCACCCATCTCATACATCCCACTAATCCTCACCCCTATCTTTCTCAAACTAAGATAAACTACCGAACTATCACAATCCCTCACATGTAAAACCTGTGCCCCTGACCCCCAACCCCCTGCTTCCTCTCTCTGGAGCACTTTGGAATGCCAGCTTCATACGCAACAAGCTCCATGTGATCCATGACCCTTTACCTCCCTCCGCCTTTCCTTCCTGGCCCTCACTGAGACCTGGCTGACGCCCCCTGACACGGCCTCTCCTGCTGCACTGAGTTATGGGGGCCTCCACTTTATCCACACTCCTCGCCCTGACAACAGACATGGTGGAGGAGTGGGTTTCCTTCTTTCTACAAACTGCTCCTTCAACCCAATACAACCGTCATCCTCCCTTATTCTCCCTTCTCTCGAGGTTCACTCTGTCCGCATCTACTCTTCCTCTAATCTCCAAATTACCTTTATTTGCTGACGATGGGGCTCAGCCACTGCCTTTTTTTGACCAATTCTCCACCTGTCTTCTTCACTTTCTGCCAACATCCCCACCCTCATGGGTGACTTCAACATCCCTACTGACACCCACCAGCCGGCAGCCTCCAAACGCCTTTCACTTACCTCATCCTTTGGACTTACTCGGTGGTCCTCCACAGCCACCCACACAGACGGACATACACTAGACCTCATCTTCACCCACCTCTGCTCCCTATCTAATCTCACAACCTCCCCTCTCCCCCTATCTGACCACCATCTACTCACTCGTCCTTGTCCTCCTCACCTGCCCCCATCATCCAGTCACTAGCATATCTTCGCAGAAACCTTGCTCATCTAGACATTCACAGGCTCTCAGACTCTCTTCTACCTCTGTCCTCCATATCTTCACTCCATGACACAGAGAGTGTCACCTCTTTCTAAATTGCCACCTTCACATCAGCCATAGACTCGGTCACACCTCTCATGCATGGCAAAGTGCAATGAATCAACAGGCAACCCTGACACAACGATCTCACCAAAAAACTTCAAGTGTCCAGGGTCGCAGAGCGGCACTGGAAGAAAACACACCTGCCTAACGACTTCACTGCTTTCAAATAAACTACACTTGCCTTGAAATCAGCCATCACCTCTGCTAAACAGACCTACTTCACAAACCTTGTATCTTCCTTATCCTACAACCCCAAACAACGGTTCAGCTAAATTAACTTTCTCCGCCCACCATTGCCCTATCCGACTCCCCTCATCTGCTAAGGACTTCGCCACATTCTTCAAAAATAACATCGACCAAATATGGCAAACCTTTACTGGTCCACCACCCCAACTACTCCATACATCAGACCTCTGCCCTTCCCTCACAAATTCTCTCTCCAACATCACTAAAGTAGAGCTTACTCATCTCCTCTCCAAATCACACCTCACCACCTGTGCACTTGACCCCATCCCTTCCCAACTCCTACCCAACCTCACTAACACACTCATTCCAGCCCTAACCTACCTCTTCAATCTATCGCTATCTTCTGGTACCTTGCCCTCTTCTTTCAAGCATGCCACCATCAAACCCATCCTCAAAAAGCCAAACCTTGACCCGACTGCTATGCCCAGCTATCAACCCATATCGCAGGTCCCATTTGCTTCCAAACTCCTTGAGCAGCATGTCCATGCTCAACTTTTCTCCCACCTTTTGTCTAACTCCTTGACAACCTCCAATCTGGTTACCGACCCCGCCCCTCCACCAAAACTGCCCTGACCAAAATTACTAACGACTTACAGCCAAAGCTAACAGGCAGTTCTCCATCCTCCTTTTAGACGTGTCCTCTGCCTTACACACAGTCAACCACTGAATACTGCTACAGATTCATTTTTCCCTTGGCATCAAAAATCTTGTCCTATCCTGGATCGCCTCATACCTTTCTGACCGCACATTTAGCGTTTCCCACTCCCACACTACCTCCTCATCCCACCTTCTGTTGGAGTCCCACAATGCTCTGCCCTGGGGCCCCTACTTTTCTTCATCTATACCCTTGGCCTAGGACAACTCATAAATTCCCATGGCTTTCACTCCCATCTATACACGGACACCACTCAGATCTACCTCTCTGGCCCAGACATAACCTCTCTGCTGTCCAGAAACCAGAATGTTTGTCAGTCACATCCTCCTTCTTAACCTCTTGCTTCCTAAAACTCAATGTAGACACAACCGAACTCATCATCTTTCCTCTATCTCATGTATCTTCCTACTCGATCTATCTATTATGGTAAAAGGCATAACGCTCTCTCCTGCCACTGAAATCCGCTGCCTCGGAGTAACTCTCAACTCTGTCTTGTCCTTCAAACCGCGCATCCAAACTCTCGCCACCTCCTGTTGCCTCCAGCTCAAAATATTTCCAGAATCCGTCCTTTCCTCAGCCCTCAATCTACTAAAACTCTTGTACATGCCCTCATCATCTCTCACCTCGATTACTGCGCCATCCTCCTCTGTGGCCTCCCTACTAACACTCTCGCTCCTCTCCAGTCTGTCCTCAACTCTGGTGTCGGACTAATACACCTCTCTCCTCGCTACTCCCGTTTCTCCCCTCTGCAAATCTCTCCACTGGCCCTAATTCTCCAATGAATCCAGTTCAAGCTACTAACACTGACCTACAAAGCCATCCACAACCTGTCCCCTTCCTAGGTCTCCGAACTAATCTCCCACTATCTTCCCTCATGTAATCTTCAATCCTCCCAAGACCTCCTCCTCTCCTCCACACTTACTCATTCCTCACACAATCACCTCCAAGATTTTTCCCGAATAAACCCCATCCTCTGGAATCCTGCACCCCCATCACGTCTGATTATCCACCACACTCGGATCCTTCAGATGGAACCTGGAAACCCAATACGTCACGAAAGCTTACAGCCTGCCATGACCATTCTGTCTCCTCACCACCACCAGAATTGCCGACCCACCACCATCAGAGCTGCTGCCTCACCACCACTGGAGCTGCTGCTTTACTACCACCGCACCCCCGACCTTCTGTCTCTTCCCCATTATCCTGTAGAATGTAAGTCTGCAAGGACAGGGTCCTCTCCCCTCTGTACCAGTCTGTGATTGTTAATTTGTTTGCTGTAAACTATATATTTTGTACGTAACCCCTTCTCATGTACAGCACCATGGAATTACTGGTGCTATGTAAGTAATAATAATCATAAGTGACGTTCATGTGGGCATGGTGTTGATGGTGGTGCCCATTAAGGCAGTATGACAGGTCAGAAGAATGTTGACGTATCTACTTCTATGTTCCTGTCACAATTTTCTGGTCCACGTCGTAAAGCTGTGTTGAAGCCAGAAGAAGGCAAGCAAGTTCTGCGTTAGATGGCAACCAATAACTCTAGTCAGTTCACAAGAAACACCACCAAATCTTCCACACAGTCCAGTCTTTATCCAGGAGGCTGGGCCAGCAAATCCTCAACCTGGTCATCCTTCCTCTCTCCATGATTAATCACAGGAGAGATATGGCCAAAAGCTTGGGCACCCTGAGGATCACTTTTTTATGTATCCTTTTTGTTGTCTCAATGTGCACTGTTGAAGAGGGACATGAGGTGGTGGTGTGTGTTCATGTGCTAATATTTGCGCACCCTCTGCCAGGAGAAAGGCACTTTGAGCAATGACATTTACTGTCTCAAGAGGTAGAGAATGATGATGAGACAAAGTTGCTAAAAGATCAGCCTAAAATCTCAACTTGGAAGGATTATCAGACTTTGAAAACAAGGTGGTCGATGATGAGGCCACTGATCCAACCTGGACCAGTGGCACGCATAGTGAGCACAGTAGCGCAGAGGGGATGGATCTGTAGCACCAAAATAGGAAGAGGTAGTGGTTTGAGCAGAGTGAGAACTGGGTAAAGTTCCCAGGAGTACCTCCCCTTAGCCAGATCTCAGGACAAGGGGCATTCTTCCACTGTATGGCAGTTATTTTCTGATAGTCCTTCAGAGTAAAACACTAGTTTTGTAGCATCTGCCATACCAAGCTGCGCATAGGCAAGAAGAATACCAACCTGAGCACTACCAGTATGCTCAAGCATATGGCAGCCAAGCATCCCAGTAGGTGGGTGGAAAACCTGGGTACAAAATCTGTCTCAAGGTGAAGCCGCTTCACCTGTGCTACATCATTCTCATCTGTCCAGGAAGCAGGCACTACTTCCTACCCACAACCTGCATTTGCACAGACACAACAATCATCAGCAACCACACCCACTTTGTTGTCCCAGCAAAGCGTGCAGTTGTCCCTGCCCCAGATGTTTGAAGGGAAGTGTAAATACACAGCCACATACCCACAGGCACAAACGCTAATTGCCCAGATTGCTAGCTCTGAAAATGTTGCTGTTTCGACTTGTGGTAACGAAGTTTTCCAGTGACCTGTTGGCAGTGGCTGCCCCACATTTCTCGGTTCCTAGCTGCCACTATTTTGCCCGGTGTGCCGTCCCCACTTTACCCAAGCATGTATTAAACAAGATCAACCGTTCTCTGACCGATGCCGTAACCAGGAAGTTCCACTTAACAACAGACATGTGGACTAGTTGTTGTGGACAGGGACGATATATTTCTTTGATGGCACACTGGGTGAACCTGGTGGAGGGTGGGACAGAGTTGGAGCCTGGGACATTACACATCCTACCCATGCCAAGAATAGCAGGTCCAACTTCCATCAGGGTCTCCGCCTCTGCGTATGCCAGTTCCTGTCTCCCCTTCTGCTCCTGATCCTCTGCTGAATTAGCTGGGAGCTCTGCAGCAGTGCCTCGGCATAGTGGCAATACACTCTGCTGAAGCTCATTTGTTTAGGTTAAAAGCCACACAATGCAGCAGAGCTGTTGCAAGAGCTAAAAGAACAGACCTATCAGTGGCTCTCCTCACTGAACTTCCAACCAGGTCTGGTCATGTACAATAATGGGCATAACCTTTTGGTGGCTTTAAAGCTTGGCAAGCTAACACATGGTCCATGCATGTCTCACATGCTGAACTTATTTGTATAGTGGTGTCTAAAAACATTCCCTGACTTTCTGCACCTAGTTGGCAAGGTACGCCATGTTAGCACCCATTTCAGAAAGTCATCTCCTGCTTTCACTGGTCTTGCAGCACTACAAAAATGTTTGAATTTCTCTCCTCACTGACTCATTTGAGACCTGCCATGAACTGGAGCTCTAAATATTATATGTTGGCAAGGATTAGTGATCAGCAGTGGGCGATACTACCATGCCCAGTCGCAGACAAAATTCTCAGCTCACATTGAAAAATGGTGAGGAAGAGGAGGAGGATGAGGAGGAACAGAACTTTTTTTCTGCGCTACAGATAGGACTCCCAACCCCAGCTTAGTATCTGCCCAGCATGGATGGCCTGAAAAGGAGGAGGAGGTAAGGCACTGTGAGGACCTCCTCACAAGGTCTATCGATCTGGAATTGAACCCATGACCTTGGGACTTCAGTGCTGCAAAGGCTGCATGACCACTTGAGCCACCGTGCTGCCCAATAAATGGCCCACCCTGTATATAAGAAAAAAACTGCACAGCACTCACAGACAGTGTGAACTGGTGCTAGCAGGGACGCTGGGTCAAACTACTAGAAAAAAACTCTCTGCAGCACTCAGCTACTACCAGTGATGTACATATGCTAACAAGCTACCGTATATATATATATGAGAACAAATTTAAAAACTTACGGTACGTTTTTTTCAAAAAACTCAAAATTCTTATTTTTTTTTAAATCTGAAGTTCTTAGTACACACATTGGCCAATGTCTGCTTGCTCATCGACTGCGACAAAGTGACTTCAGGTCCGATGTGTCCTAACACTGACACCCAAGTCCTCCTTGTCCACCCTACCCCACTACTACGTGGGCGGACACCATCTAGACCCTAGTTCACCTGTAGGCAATGAGGGTGCACATTGCAGAAATGGAGCCAGCAACTCCACACGATACCAAAGAGAAAAAAACTGCACAGCACTCACAGACAATGTGAACTGGTGCTAGCAGGGACGCTGGGTCAAACTACTAGAATAAAACTCTCTGCAGCACTGAGCTACTACCAGTGATGTACATATGCTAACAAGCTATATATATATATATATATATATATATATATATATATATATATATGAGAAAAAATGTAAAAACTTACGTTTTTTTCAAAAAACTCAAAATTCTTATTTTTTTTTAAATCTGAAGTCTGGTGTCCGCCCACTTAGTAGTGGGGTAGGGTGGACAAGGAGGACTCATCGGACCTGAAGTCACTTTGTCGCAGTCGATGAGCAAGCAGACATTGGCCAATGTGTGTACTAAGAACTTCAGATTTAAAAAAAAATAAGAATTTTGAGCTTTTTTAAAAAACGTAAGGTTTTACATTTTTTCTCAGATATATACAGCTTGTTAGCATATGTACATCACTGGTAATAGCTGAGTGCTGCAGAGAGTATATATATATATATATGTATAGTGCTGTGCAAATTAATTGGGACAAAGCATTTTGTAAGTAAAATCGTAAGTTGGGGTTACTAGTCAGTGATTCAAAACAGTTTTAACTGCTTTGAACAGGTGTGAGTGTACAACCTTGAGTAACAAAATGTGGTTTGACTGGTTTTAGTCAGAAAATATGCACAGTCCTGCGTATGTATATATATATATATATATATATATATATATATATATATAATCCAAAAAAGGAAAAAGCAGCACCAAATAGATGTCAAGCAAACCTTTATTGCCAATGGTGTGGTGACGTTTCGGACCGGAGGTCCTTTCTCAAGCCATGGAGAATGTGAGTGCTGTGCAGTTTTTTTCTGTTTTGTGTATAATGAATGGAGTATCTGGCTCCATGTCTGCAACTTGCACCCTCATCCCCCACAGGTGGTCTTAGGTTGAGATGGTGTCCACCCACTTAAGAGTGGGATAGGGAGGAAAAGGAGGACAGGGATGTCAGCGTTAGGACTCATCAGACCTGGGGTCACCTTGTCGCGGCTGATGAGCAAACGGACATTGGCCAATGTGTCTACCAAGAACCCCATGAAAATAAAAAAATAGGATTTTTTTTACTTTTTTGAAAAAAACATACGTTTTTAATTTTTTCCTCATATACCGCTTGTTAGCATGTGTGCATCATTGGTAGTAGCTGAGTGCTGCAGAGAATTTTTTTCTAGTTGTTTAACCCAGTGTCCCTGCTGGCACCAGTTCACATTATGTCTGTGAGTGCTGTGCAGTTTTTTTATGTTTTGTATATATATATATATATATACACTAGATGGTGGCCCGATTCTAAAGAATCGGGTAGAATAGAATCCATATACAGTTAGGGCCAGAAATATTTGGACAGTGACACAATTTTCGCGAGTTGGGCTCTGCATGCCACCACATTGGATTTGAAATGAAACCTCTACAACAGAATTCAAGTGCAGATTGTAACGTTTAATTTGAAGGGTTGAACAAAAATATCTGATAGAAAATGTAGGAATTGTACACATTTCTTTACAAACACTCCACATTTTAGGAGGTCAAAAGTAATTGGACAAATAAACATAACCCAAACAAAATATTTTTATTTTCAATATTTTGTTGCGAATCCTTTGGAGGCAATCACTGACTTACGTCTGGAACCCATGGACATCACCAAACGCTGGGTTTCCTCCTTCTTAATGCTTTGCCAGGCCTTTACAGCCGCAGCCTTCAGGTCTTGCTTGTTTGTGGGTCTTTCCGTCTTAAGTCTGGATTTGAGCAAGTGAAATGCATGCTCAATTGGGTTAAGATCTGGGGATTGACTTGGCCATTGCAGAATGTTCCACTTTTTTGCACTCATGAACTCCTGGGTAGCTTTGGCTGTATGCTTGGGGTCATTGTCCATCTGTACTATGAAGTGCCGTCCAATCAACTTTGCAGCATTTGGCTGAATCTGGGCTGAAAGTATATCCCGGTACACTTCAGAATTCATCCGGCTACTCTTGTCTGCTGTTATGTCATCAATAAACACAAGTGACCCAGTGCCATTGAAAGCCATGCATGCCCATGCCATCACGTTGCCTCCACCATGTTTTACAGAGGATGTGGTGTGCCTTGGATCATGTGCCGTTCCCTTCTCTCCAAACTTTTTTCTTCCCATCATTCTGGTACAGGTTGATCTTTGTCTCATCTGTCCATAGAATACTTTTCCAGAACTGAGCTGGCTTCTTGAGGTGTTTTTCAGCAAATTTAACTCTGGCCTGTCTATTTTTGGAAGTGATGAATGGTTTGCATCTAGATGTGAACCCTTTGTATTTACTGTCATGGAGTCTTCTCTTTACTGTTGACTTAGAGACAGATACACCTACTTCACTGAGAGTATTCTGGACTTCAGTTGATGTTGTGAACGGGTTCTTCTTCACCAAATAAAGTATGCGGCGATCATCCACCACTGTTGTCATGCGTGGACGCCCAGGCCTTTTAGAGTTCCCAAGCTCACCAGTCAATTCCTTTTTTCTCAGAATGTACCCAACTGTTGATTTTGCTACTCCAAGCATGTCTGCTATCTCTCTGATGGATTTTTTCTTTTTTTTCAGCCTCAGGATGTTCTGCTTCACCTCAATTGAGAGTTCCTTTGACCGCATGTTGTCTGGTCACAGCAACAGCTTCCAAATGCAAAACCACACACCTGGAATCCACCCCTGACCTTTTAACTACTTCATTGATTACAGGTTAACGAGGGAGACGCCTTCAGAGTTAATTGCAGCCCTTAGAGTCCATTGTCCAATTACTTTTGGTCCCTTGAAAAAGAGGAGGCTATGCATTACAGAGCTATGATTCCTAAACCCTTTCTCCGATTTGGATGTGGAAACTCTCATATTGCAGCTGGGAGTGTGCACTTTCAGCCCATATTATATATATAATTGTATTTCTGAACATGTTTTTGTAAACAGCTAAAATAACAAAACTTGTGTCACTGTCCAAATATTTCTGGCCCTAACTGTATAGTTTATTTACTAATAGTTACGGGAGTGCGGTGAAATGAATTGTGTGTATACAGGCGGCTTTGTGGGTAGCAGAGTATACAGGCGGCTCTGTGGGTAGCAGGGTATACAGTGGCTCAGTGGTTACAGATACATATACATGTGCACACAGGCCCACATACTTTCATATACTTTCACCGGACATTCTGAGTCGCCCTCTCCCACACCACCTCTGCACCTTACCCCCTATCTGTTGGTGTCCCCCAAAACTCGGTTCTTGAACCTCTTCTTTTCTCCATCTACACCCTCGGTTTGGGACAGCTCATAGAGTCCCTCAGTCTTCAGTATCATCTCTACGCTGATGACACTCAGATCTACCTATCCGGTCCTGACATCATCTCCTTGCTATCCATAATTCCGCAATGTCTGTCTGTTATCTTATCTTTCTTTTCAGCTTGCTTTATGAAACTGAACATGGACAAAACAGAATTCATAATTTTTCCCCCAACCCACTCTCCCCCCACCTGACCTTTCCATCAGTGTCAATGGCTCCTAACTTTCCCCAGTCCCTCACGCTCGGTGCCTCGGGGTAATCCTCGGCTCCGCCCTCTCCATCAAGCCACATATCCAAGCCCTTGCCACCTCCTGCCGACTACAACTCAAAAATATTTCCCGGATCCATTCGTTCCGTGACCGACACTGCAAAAACATTTGTCCATGCCCTCATCATGTCCCGCCTTGATTATTGTAACATCCTGCTCGCTGGCCTCCCCTCTAGCACTCTTGCACAACTCCAATCTGTCCTAAACTCTGCTGCCCGGCTAATCCACCTGTCTCCCCGCTATTCTCCAATCTCTCCTCTCTGCCAAGCCCTTCACTAGCTCACCATCTCTCAGAGGCCCCAGTTTAACCCCTTCATGACCCGGGAATTTTTCATTTTTGTTTTTTGCTCCCCTGCTTCCAAGAGCCATAACTTTTTTATTTTTCCGTCAATATAGACATATGATGGCTTTTTTTTGTGGGACTACATGTACTTTCATATGCAATCATTTATTTTACCATATAGTGTACAGGGAAATTGCAAAAAAAAATTCTAAATGCAGTGAAATTGAAAAAAAAAGTGCAATGACACGTTTGTTTTTTGGGTATTTTAGTCGCCATGTTCACTATATGGTAAAACCGACATGACGGGGTGATGCCTCAGATCGGTACAAGTTCGTAGACACCCAACATGTATACCTTTACTAGTATCTAGGTGGAGAAAAAAAATTCTGAAGTTTGAAAAAAAAAAATAAAACAGACTTTTTGCGCCATGGTCTGCGACCCGTAGCGTTCTCATATTTCAGGATCTGGGGCTGGCTAATGGCTTATTTTTTGCATCTTGAGCTAACGTTTCTAATGATACCATTTTTGGGGGGATCCGCAGTTTTGATCGCCCGTTATTGCATTTTATAGCAATAATGCGGTGACCAAAAAAACGGAATTTTGGCGTTGGGACCATTTTTTACGTTATGGAGTTTACGGCTCTCATTAACGGATTTACTAGGATGATAGATTGGGAGATTCTGAACACGGCGATACTAAACGTGTATTTTTTTTTTTATACTTTTATTGTGATTGGGGTAAAGGGGGGTGATTTGAACTTTTATATTTTTTTTTCTTTTTTACAGGTTTTCAAAAACTTTATTTTTTCATTAATTCTTATTTTTACACTGACTCTTTAAGAGGCACCTTGCTGCAGAGTCTGATCGTTTCTGGGAGATACAGATGAGCTGCAGCTCATCTGTATCTCCCAGAATCGCGGACCTGCTGTGGTTTGCAGCGCCTGCCAACCACAGCAGCAAACTGCTCTGTGACAGCATCCGGGTCTAGCCAGGACCCCGGGCTGTCACGTGAGCACCGGAGATCCCGCGATACTACGTTCCCCGCCGCAGCCGCCTTGGATCCCACTGTCACTGATTGACAGCGGGATCCAAGAGGTTAACAGCGCCGATCGGATCCTGGATGATGAGATCAGCTGAGATGTCGGGGCTTTGATGTGAGCTCCGCGCCGGAGCTCACATTAAACACCCCTTCCGGCCCATGACATCCTCCTACGTCATAGGTCGGGACATGGTTTCCCGATACCTACCCTCACGCTACCTGTGTTCCACTCTCGTTCTCATCCTCTGCTGCCCCCTTATCTCCTCTTCCCACAACCACATACAAGACTTTTCCCATGCATCCGCTATACTCTGGAACTCTCTGCCTCTACATATCAGACTCTCACCTACTCTGGAAACCTTTTAAAGAAACCTGAAGACTCACCACTACCGTCAAGCCTACAACCTACCGTGAGCCTCGGTCCACCAAACCATTGCACGACCAACTCTACCCTCTCCTAATGAATCGTCACCTGTCCTCTCGTAGATTGTGAGCCTTCGTGGACAGTGTCCTCTCTCATTCTGTACTTGTGTGCCATATGTTGTCCATGTACCTTGTACTTGTCTTTGTATACACTTTCCATGTAAAGTGCCATGGAATTAATGACGCTATAATAATAATAAATAATAATAATAATAACAATAACTACATTACCAGCACCATTATCAGCACATAAATGCATTACTACAACCACCATCAGTACACAAGTACAGAAGTACATTACCAAATCTATCATTAGTACATGACATCACAAGAATTACCATCAAGCTGCAGACCTCTGGTCTGAAGATCTGAGGTATGGAAATGCAAGACCCAACACCCACTCCACTAGAACTGGGCTTGCCAAATGCAGTTCTCAAGGTATGCTTTTAAGATTTTCTTAGCATTGCATAGGGTGTTGGAATCATCACTTCTGCAGGTGATTAAATTAGCACCTGTGCAATGCTAATGAAATCCTGAAAACTTGCACTATTTTCAGACCTTCAGGTACTTGCGGCAAGCCCCATGCATTATCTATGGCCGTGGGAAAAAACACAGCTGCGGTTATTTTGCATGGCTGCAACTGCCGGATCGTGGCAATACAGCACTTGCCGCAAGCCCCATAGACAATGCATGGGGCTTGCCGCAAGTGTGCCGCAAATGCGGCCTTTAGGTGGCAGATGCGGTAAATCTGCTGGACCTGCCATAATCAGCGATAAACACTGATGTGAAAAGGGCCTTATATGGCTATGTTGACAGAAAAATAAAAGTGATGACTGTTAGAAGGAAAGGATGGAAAAAGATGAAAATGCAAAACCAAAAAACTACCGGGTCGGGAAAGAGTTTCAGGGTACCTTTACACGTCGCAACATTGCATGCAATTTCACTTGCAACTTACTGGTTGCAGTGAAATCATGGACACATTGTTCCATTTGTACACAGCCACAAAATGGAGCAATGTGTCCATGATTTCACTGCAACCAGTAAGTTGTTCAGAAGTTGGACAGATAAGTTGGTGTGTGTAAGGCGGCCGTCAGACGCTACGATATAGAAAACGATGTCGGATATGATGTCGGATTTGCACATCGTCCGCACGATGTGTGTGATCGTTCACCGTACCGCTACACGAACAGACATCGCTCATACGACTCCCCGATGCAGCGATCCAGCGGTCGTCTGAGCGATCTCCTTATCATCTGTGCACATCGTTAGCAAACAGTCACACAGAAACCTCGTAAACGATGTGGGGGTAAATGTGGGCGTATTTGAAGGTAAATTTGAGCACATAGGCGTGTCTCATGTATTTCAAGGCGCGCCCCTCGCTCCATCATTGGTGGCCAGTACTGACTGCTCATTGGTCAGATGTTTTTGGAAACATGGCGGCCTAATTATCCGACTATCCTGTGATGTGCATCGCCATGTCCATGTGTAAACACGTACTGCTATTCCAAAAAGCCTATTATGTAAATAGTGAAATGTAGAAACCGTTATCCCCCTTGTGCGCCGTGCACAATCCGAACACTTATGCGTTGGGCAATGGTTGCCATTTGGGCGACCCGTAAAGGACTCACCCTGTTGCGGCCATGACTGTGCTGCAATGTGCATGGGAGGAGCTAGCACCTTGCAGGCGGAATGAAACTGAAAGGAAATTCATGACGTCAGTACGGCCGCTCGCGTGGGCCATACAAATTGCAATGCGCCGGACGCGCTGTGAACCGGTGAGGAACACTTCTACGACACCTACGGGACAAGAACCCGGGGGCGTGGCGTAACGCAACGTTGTGTACAGCTTAACGCACACTCGTTGGGGGGGGTATGACACCGTGCAGACTATATTGGGCCCAGGCCAAGAGTTTTTGAGCTGGCCGCCCTGGTGTCTGGCCGTAAATGTAAACCAACAAGGCAGGATCAGCCAAACGGTGCCTATGTGTAGTAGTGCTGAAGTGACAGCTCTTCAAAAATGGCGGCCTGGGAAGTAAGAACCAATCGTCACGCAGGAGCTTCAACCAATAAGAGCTAATGTGGCGCCAGCCAATCGTAACGCATGAGGGTTCACGAATCACAACTGAGGAGGCGTGACACAGGTGAATTCCCGGCACGCCTACGTGTTAGATTTCGCCATCGCTCAATTCACAGCTTTCATACGATATCGTTCATTTACACGCATCGATTCTGCGTATCCACTGAGCCGACATCGTCAGATATGAGGTCCGGATCTCACATCTCGATCTTACGATCTGATCATTTCTCGTTGATCGTATCTTGCCGTCACACGCACAGACATCGTTCGGGCGATGTTTAATCTGGCGCGTTCAAGCGATATCTTACCAGATATCGTAGCGTCTGACGGCCGCCTAAAAGTGGCCTTCATTGTTGTGATGTTCACAAAGAAATATCACTGAGGCTTCAGAAATTCACAATACAAATGCTATTACACAACAATGAGTAGCAAATTACGCAATTGTAGCAAAATTAATAATCTAAAGTAACTCGCCCACATTGCACAAAATTCATTGCATTTTTTCCATTTTGTTTTTAACATAAAAAAGTTGCAAAACAACTTTTTATTGCAAAGATTCAAACAGATAATTGCATCAGAAAGATAGAGAAAACTTAAGGCCACTTTACACACACCAACTTATCTGTCCAACTTCTGAACAACTTATGGTGGGTTTACACGTTGCGATATTGGCGTCCAACTCCGACCAAAAGTCACGTGGTTCGGGCGTTGGAACCGATATCGTTCGTGCGTTGTATGGTGAAAATGACCAATACGATGCACGAACAATATCAAACCGATATCGGGGGTCGAATGAGCGTGCTATTCAACGATCCGATATCGGATGCCGGTTGGAGCCGGATCGTCCTGTGTGACAGCCCAACTCCGATGTGCAGTACAACGTCACCCATTCACTCCCATGTTAAATGGTCGTTCCTGGGTCGGGGGGCGTACACATCGTACGGACGTTGTATCCCGATATCGCGCTGTGTAAACCGCCGATGCGATTCAGGGAAAACCGGGCACAAAAAGTGCACTCCCACGCCGTCGGATCCAATATCGGACCGACGTTGGAGCGTGTAAACCCACCATTACTGGTTGCAGTGAAATCATGGACACATTGCTCCATTTTGTGGCTGTGTACAAATGGAACTATGTGTCCATGATTTCACTGCAACCAGTAAGGGCCGCTTTACACACACCAACTTCTGTGTCCAACTTCTGAATAGATCTCTGGTTACAGTGAAATCATGGACACATTGTTCCATTTTGTGGCTGTGTACAAACGTAAAAATGTGTCCATGATTTATTTCACTGCAACCAGAGATCTGTTCAGAAGTTGGACACAGAAGTTGGTGTGTGTAAAGTGGCCCTCACTGGTTGCAGTGAAATCATGGACACATTGTTTCATTTGTACACAGTCACAAAATGGAGCAATGTGTCCATGATTTCACTGCAACCAGTAAGTTGCCAGGGAAATTCCTAGAAACGTTGCTGTGTGTAAAGGTACCCTAAGAAGTTGGACAGATAAGTTGGTGTGTGTAAAGTGGCCTTTAAAGGTACCGTAATGGTACCTTTACACGTCACAACATTGCATGCAATTTCACTTGCAACTTACTGGTTGCAGTGAAATCATGGACACATTGCTCCATTTGTACACAGCCACAAAATGGAACAATTTGTCCATGATTTCACTGCAACCAGCAAGTTGGTCAGAAGTTGGACAGATAAGTTGGTGTGTGTAAAGTGGCCCTAACACGCGGCAATATTGCTTGCAATTTCACTGGCAATTTGCTGGTTGGTACACTGTGCGACGGCACTGGAGATGTCGGTGGTGACGGGCAGGAGCGCGCACGTTTTTGCCGCCCCCACCAGCGTCGCCGTCCCCCATTTACATGGGGCGACACCCCGGCGATCTGACAGGCGGCATCGCCGCTGGGGTTTCTTAAAACCCCAGCGGCGATGCCTTAACATGGGAGCCTATAGCTCCCATCTTCTGGCAGATCGCCGTCGGCCATTTACATAGGGCGATGTGTACACATCGCCCCAGATCGGCCGCCTGGTTTCAGAGCACTGCTCTGAAACCAGGCGACCACTAAAAGGCGTCACCATCACCTAATTACATTAGGCGATGCAGGGGCGATATCGGTGGCAAGAGGCCACGCCCCTGCATCGCCTAATAAATCGGGGTGCCGTCGCACAGTGTGACGGTACACTTAGGGTACCTTTACACACGGCAACTTTTCTAGGAATTTCCCTGGCAACTTACTGGTTGCCGTGAAATCATGGACACATTGTTCTATCTTGTTGCTGTGTACAAATGTAACAATGTCTCCATAATTTCACTGTAACCAGTAAGTTGCCAGTGAAATTCCTAGAAAAGTTGCCACGTGTAAAGGTACCTATCTATGCTTGTGACACCGCACAAGCGATATCGCAAAATTGTTCTAACGATCTTGATCACGTGACTTTCCAGCCGATATCGTGATCGAGATTGAAGTGTGTGACGGCACCATCAGGGTACCATTACATGCATGCAATTTCACAGGCAATTTGCTGGTTGCAGTGAAATCATGGACACATTGTTCTATTTTGTTGCTGTGTACAAATGGAACAATGTGTCCATGATTTCACTGCAACCAGTAAGTTGCAAGTGAAATTGCATGCATGTAATGGTACCCTAATGGTACCGTCACACACTTCAATCTCGATCACGATATCGGCTGGAAAGTCACGTGATCGAGATCGTTAAAACTATTTTGCGATATCGCTTGTGCGGTGTCACAAGCATAGATCTCGTTAACGATTTCACATTTGGCAACACGCCAGCGATCCAGCTCACAAGCCACCGATTGAGGCCAGCCAGTGTCAGGAATAGGTGAAATCGTTAATGAGATCGTTTGCACGGTGTCACACAGCACGATGCAGCAGATCGTACGGTCGTAAATCGGCATATCAAATCTGCGAGGAGCCATACGACGCATTATCGCATCTAGGAGTCACACGCTACGATATCGTTTGGACATCGTAGCCACGCCTCAAAAAACGGGTCGTATCTGCAATATCGTTCGCGATATCGCGATGTGTGACGGTACCATTAGTCTCTCAATCTCTGAAGCATGCCAGCTTGACTGATGAGTGACAGGAAGCATACCACGATAGCAGAGCTCAGTATCACAATATAACTCCAGTCACTGATGAGAGACAGGAACCATACCTATCACGATAACAGAGCTCAGTATCACAATATAATTCCAGTTATTATACATGACTACAACACGAGCACTGACTGTCTGACTGAACAAAGTGAGGGAAGGAGGCTGAACAGGAAGAATCTCCCGCCACTCCCCTTCATCAGCGTGATGGAGGCCATGGGGGAGTACACTGAGGTACAAGCAGGACATGTGCTGCTGCCATAACACTACTGCAGTGCACTCAGTGACTATGGAATAATGATCATTGCACTGTGTGAGGCACTATTGTGTACTGATTATATATGTGTGTGACACACTGGTAATTATTACTGAACTCTGTGAAAATAGAGTATTTACTGCACTGTGTGTGCGACACACTTGATAATGTGAATGGGACTAATGATTATTGCAGGCTGTGTGTGACACTATTTTGTACTGAGTACTTGTGTTTGTGTGACACACACTATGGTTGTTACTGCACTGTGTATGAGACACTATGTGGATGGTGTCATGTACACAGACGTGTACTCTGTATGTGGTTCCTGCACTCTCCCTGGCACTGTAGTGTGTAATGTTAATGTCACTTCTGAGCAGTATACTTTTCTCTTGACTGCTGTTTGCTTACTGAGGTGGTCTGTCTGTCTCACCCCTGTATTGTGCCTATGATATGTGACTAGTGCTAGCACTGCACTGTTGTGTATGACTATAGGGTCCTCTTCGTTACACTATGCTGCAGGGGTGGCTGTAGGGTTGTCTTCCTTACACTGTCACATCCTTTTACCCCTTCACCCCGGGTGATTTTTCATTTTCGTTTTTCCCTGCCCTTCAAAGAGCCATAACTTTTTTATTTTTCTGATACAAAAGAGTTTCACTGGGCACTATAGCCCCAAACCTTCTTCTTGGACCGTGTCTGGCCCACCTAATCACCTTGGCTTATCACCTGTATTGACAGAAAAATAAAAAAATCTTCAGAGACGGCACTCACCAGTTTCTTTTGCTCACTTTAATCCACTATATGTGGGTTACATCTTGTGCAGGGAGGGGGTGTTGGAGGAAGACGACGGCACCGTTTCGCTGCCCCATCATTAAAGGGATCCTGTCACCCCCAAAACACCTTTAAACCTATTAAAACTTGTCCCTAGAGCATATTAACACTTTCCCTACACTCCTTTTAGCTCCTATATGCACATAATCAAAGTGTATAAAAACGTTTTATAAGTACCTCATTAGTGATGATAATGAGTGACTATGCTATTCATAGTCACTCATCCAGGCTGCCCCTCTTCATACTATCACGCCTCAATAGGCGTGATCTTCATGATAGATTCAAATTGCAGCCTCCCTGCGCGCCTCCCCGCTGTGTCCTGTGTCTGCCGGGCTTCAGCGTGGGGCTGTATGACGCAATCCGCGTCATTTCCGGCGCCGGGTGACGTTTTTACATCCGCGCCGCTGTTAGCTTCAAGTCCCGCACTGCGCATGCACATGCGCATGCGCAGTGCGCATTTTGAAGCTGACAGCGCGGCGCGGCTGTAGTACGTCACCCGGCGCCGGAAATGACGCGGATCTCATGAAGGTAGCAGTGGCGTTGGTGTCACTTTCTCCCGGCGCCTATGTCGCTATCCCGCAATGGCACCGTGGTGCATTGTGGGATATCGACATAAGCCACAGAAGTCTGTGACACACATTATTGGTGATTATATAGTAGATGGGGCGGATGCTGCCTGGAAGATAACTCTACCTTCAGGTCTTATCTAATATATAAAGCTGAATGTGTGTCTGTATGTGTGTATATCCGGGATTGGCATCTACACCGTCGCAACAACAGCCACAAAATTTTGCACAGTCACACGTCTGGACCCCGGGAGCGTCATAGGCTATGTTGTGAGGCGAAATTTTAACCCCGCGCCTCCCAATTCACCAAACAATTTTGCCCCTATCTACATAATGGGGAAAAAGTGACAGTTACCAGTCCACAGTTGTGAATGAGAGGGGCTTAATGATAGCGCCAAAGACTAAAAGCACATACCAGCATATAGTCACTAAGGTGGGGCCCAAACATGGGATATTCACCACACACGGGGACATGTATACACACCACATGCACACAAAGAGTAACAGCAAGTGTATAGTCGCTAAGGTGCAGCCCCAACATTGGATACTCACCACGCACCTGAACAAACACACACACCACATAGAGTCACACACAACACAGAGACCCCCCCCCCACAGACACACACCCACACACCCTATAGGGACACATGCACTCACCCCACAGACACACACACAACACAGAGACACCCCCCCCAAGGGGACACACCCACACCCTATAGCGACACATGCACTCCCTCCACAGGAGCACACACACACCACAAAGAGACACACGCAACAAAGACACACACACCACACAGACACCCCCCCCCACAGGGACACACACACATAGCCACCCTATAGGGACACATGCACTCACCCCACAGGGACACACACACCACAAAGAGACACACACAACACAGACACACACACCCCACACAGACACCCCCCCCCACAGGGACACTTACACATACACACCATATAGGGACACATGCACTCACCCCACAGGGACACACACACACACACACACACACACCACAAAGAGACACACACAACACAGGGACATACACACCCCACACAGACACCCCCCCTCACAGGGACACGCACGCACATACACACCCTATAGGGACACATGCACTCACCCCACAGGGACACACACATACACACACCCCAGGGACAAACACACCACACAGACAGACACAGATGTGCACAAATCACCTCACACAACTCGCCTCATACGTGTGCTATCTTTAATTTCCAAACATAAACATCTGATTAAAAACAGTCAATGTGCAACACATGTGCCATATAGGGAATTAAGGCAGATGTCAGTCACATGAGCTGTCTATTATGTGTATGTGTGAGGTATCATATACTGCCCAGCCATGGGGAGGGTTTACTGTTAGCTGGAGATTTATTAGGCTGTCTATAGCAACCAATCACAGCTCAGCTTCTATTTTCCTACAGGTCATTAATATGACATATTCAAATTCTATTTTGTTATAGCTAACATCAGTTATTTATTAACCCGGGCGTACAGGTAGTTTTAAATATAAGTGGGAGTTAACAGTCTGATGGCGCTCTCTGCCCAATTGATCTCACTGCAGAGAAGTGTGTGATTATAACTGACATCTGCAAGTTCTTCTCAGCTTCAGATCGGAGTCGTGCCGGGTGATGCAATGCGAGACTTGCAAGAGTCTCTAGCAACTGTGAATCCAGTCTCGGCCTCAGTTGAACACACAGATAATTGTGCAGAGATTATTCGCAGATCTCTGGTTGCAGTGAAATCATGGACACATTGTTCCATTTAGTGGCCGTGTACAAATGGAACAATGTGTCCATGATTTCACTGCAACCAGAGATTTGCAAACATCTGTGTGTGTAACTGGGCCTTCAGAGGCAGACAGACTGGCAACATTATTGCAGTACAGAAGAGCTCAGAGAGCAGCAAAAAATGTGTTTGCAAGAAGTCAAATTTTGTTTCTCCTGTTCGATGTCAGTTACTTGTCTAAGGGCCCTTTCACATCAGCGGTATTTTTAAATCGCGGCAGATGCGGTGAAAAAACCGCATCTGCCGCGATTACCGCATAACCGCTACACTTGCGGCACACTTGCGGCAAGCCCCATGCAATGTCTATGGGGCTTGCGGTAAGGGTGCAGCAAGTGCGGTTTCGGCACTTGCCGCAGGTGCGGCCGCGAAAAAACCCGCTGCAAGCAGCGTTTTTTTTCGCGGCCGCACCTGCCGCAAGTGCCGAAACCGCACTTGCCGCACCTGCCGCACCCTTACCGCAAGCCCCATAGACATTGAATGGGGCTTGCCGCAAGTGTGCCGCAAGTGTAGCGGTTATGCGGTAATCGCGGCAGATGCGGTTTTTTCACCGCGCCTGCCGCGATTTGAAAATACCGCTGATGTGAAAGGGCCCTAAGGCTACTTTCACACTACGATTTTTGTAAAATCCGATGCTGTCCGATATAAATCGGACAGCATTGGATTCTTCTGATGACTGGAATCGGATGCCAAATAGGCATCCGATTCCGACATTTTATCTGATGCCCGCCCTCCTGTCACCTCGCTCCTGTCAGCTGTCATCTGTCTGTCCCCCGGTACTCCCGCTTCTCCCCGCTACTGCCCGGTCCTCTCCTCTTCTCCCCTGTGTCTCCTCTTTGCACCCCCGTCCTCCCCTCTTGTCCCCAGGTCCTCTGATGTGCTCCCGCTCCTCCCCTCTTGTTCCCCTGTCCTCAGCTCTGCACCCCCATCCTTCCCTCTTGTCCCCCGTTCCTCTGATGTGCTTCCCCTCCTCCCATCTTGTCCCCCGTTCCTGTGATATGCTCCCCCTCCTCCCCTCTTGTGCCCCGGTCCTCCATTCTTTTCTCACCTGTGCACGACTCCTGCATGGTCCCGCGCGTCTCCTGTGTTTCCCGGTGTCTTGCTGTTCTCTGCTGACAGGACCTCTCGTGACGTCACAATCACATGACTACCAGTTATTGGTTACTGGCGGTCATGTGATTGTGACATCACGGCAGGTCCTGACAGCACAGACAGCCAGACACCTGGAGACATGGGAGATGCGCGGGAGACACCGGGGGCCTCATGAACAGGTGAGGATAGATTTTTTTTTTTTTTTAACCCCATCCTTTATTGTTAGGAGCTATTTTAGTGTACTGAGCATGCTCAGTACACTAAAATCGGGTCCGAGGAGTCATCAGATGTTTCCTCGGACCCTGCTCCATAGGGCCCCATGTTAAATTGATTGGGCCGAATCGGATGTGCACTAAATGCCATCCGATTTGGTCCGATCCGATTCTGTCTGATTTTATTTTCGGTGCAAAAATCGGAGCATGCTCCGATTTTTGCATCGATAAAAAAATCGGACAGAATCGGATTGGACCAAATCGGATGGCATTTAGTGCACATCAGATTCGGTCTGATGCCCATAGGGCTGCATGGGGGCCAAAATCGGTCCGATGCTGTCCGATTATTATCGGACAGCATCGGATTTGCAAAACCCGTAGTGTGAAACCAGCCTTATGCTGCTTTCACATCAGCGTTTTACGCTGATCGCGGCAGTTGCGGTGAAAAAAACGCCATTGCCGCGATTACCGCATAACGGCCGCGATCGCGGCACACTTGCGGCAAGCCCCATACAATGCCTATGGGGCTTGCGGCAAGTGCGGTTTCAGCACTTGCGGCAGGTGCGGCCGCGAAAAAAACACGGCATACCGCGGTTTTTTCGCGGCCGCACCTACCGCAAGTGCTGAAACCGCACTTGTCGCACCTGCCGCACACTTGCCGCAAGCCCCATAGACATTGTATGGGGCTTGCCGCGATCGCGGCCGTTATGCGGTAATCGCGGCAGTTGCGTTTTTTTCACCGCAACTGCCGCAATCAGCAAAAAACGCTGATGTGAAAGGGGCCTTATGCTGCTTTCACATCAGCGTTTTGCGCTGATCGCGGCAGTTGCGGTGAAAAAAAACGCAACTACCGCGATCACCGCATAACGGCTGCACTTGCGGTTCACCTGCGGCCAACCCCATGCAATGTCAATGGGGCTTGCGGTAAGTGTGCGGCAAGTGCGGTTTTGGTACCTGCCGCAAGTGCCGAAACCGCACCTGCTGCACTTACCGCAAGCCCCATAGACATTGTATTGGGCTTGCCGCAAGTGTGCCGTGATTGCGGCCGTTATGCGGTAATCGCGGCAGTTGCGTTTTTTCACCGCAACTGCCGCGATCAGCGCAAAACGTTGATGTGAAAGGGGCCTTACATTGGTATCTCCTCTTTTATTTAAATTAAACTCTGGAGGCAGAGTTATCTTCAAGGCAGCATCCGCCCCATAGCCTGGAACAGCTCATTTATATGAAGCGATAAGATTTTTCAGCAACAAGGCATCTGATATGAGGAATACAGTAAGGACTATTTTCAGCAGTCTAACCTGTATGTCCATATTAATAGTGTGCAACTCACCAAATACTCAATGTTTGTACATGGATTAAGGATGTACATCATATTTGTGGTCTATGATTAAAGCTTTATTCCCCCAAATAGCAAGCTATTCCTTTACCTGTAGCATTGCAGTATGGTGGCTTAGTGGTTGGGTGGGTTTTAAAGACATCCAGATGGGGAATTTAGCCTCAATAATGACAATGATGATAATGTCTATAAAATGCTGTGGAATATAATAGCGCTATCTAAGTAAGCAAAATAAAAGAATTAGTGGATAACATGTTAATCGATGCAGGTCCCACTGTTGGTCCCCTGCAAATACGTTCTATAGAGCCCTGCCTTGAATGTAGTGGAGGTGCTCATGCCTCCTAATCCATGTAAAAATCTATGGGATGGTAGTACAATAGAGATCTCAGCTATGTTAATTCTTGTCATTGGTAGGGGTCCAAACGGTTGGACCACCAGAGATCATGAAGTTATCCCTTATTCTATTGTAGGAAAAAAATTAGTTATTTTGGGAATGTTTAGACCTGGTTCACACATATGGTGAGTACTAGAATGAACAGTCATTGATGGATTGCTGCGGTTTTCCAGATTCGAACTTGCAAGCATCATGTAAGTTTATTGAGATCATTAAGTTGCGGGTCAGGAGACCCATTGCCAGGACCATTAATCACGGTCTGTGAAATTATTAAAGCTTTAAAATGTATGACAGAAGCTTTCAGAGATGGAAGTCAAAAAGTGTTCTACAGCATTGTCAGGTTAGTCAACAACAGTACAACAAAAAGAAAAAAGAACAGGCATAGACCATAGATAAGCGTAAAACATTGTTAGGAAAAATGCATGCCTTGTGATTGTGTGCTTTTGTTTTTTTTTTTTTGTTTTTTTTTTAATAAAAAACTTCATGTCTTTGGGCACGTCACCAAATGCCAAGAAGCAGTAGAGACCGTTGACTAGGAGGATACATGATCATGCACCTGACACAGCTTGTGGTGAGGCCGGTATGGAATGACATACAGTACATACAATTTGGTTTACAAATATTTAAACAGTGACACAAGTTTTGGTATTTTAGCTGATTACCAAAATATTCAAGATACAGTTAAATAATCAATAATTGCAGACTCTTGAGTTTTAGGGTGCGTTCACATCTACATATATAAAATCACCCAGATTCTCAGCCAGAAAAGTCATGGGAGTATGTTTTTTTTTTTTTTCTCGCCTATGATTGACAACCTCCTCTAATGCAGAGTCACTGTCAGTCATTGTGTGGGAGCGGTTACATCTACTGCTCTCCAATAACAAAGCGGTGATAGAACCCGCATTGCTGCTGCCTCCATGGCTGAAATTAGACAGCTGCTGGGAGGATTAAAATTCTTTCAGGATTCAATGTGAAGGCACTAGGCAGGTTCAGAATACTATTAACCTGCAGATTAACCTCATATTTGCAGGTAAACGGCATTCATCTAAGGTGACCGGTTCACTTTAAACAAAACGTAAGACAGAAAGTCCTGCAAACAAGCAACAAATGAAGGAAGTAAAAACCTGCCAAAGCATCATAAAGGAGGAAACCCAGCAATTGGTGACGTCCATGGCTTCCAGACTTCTCGCAGTCATTGCTTGCAAATATTCTCTCCAAATTATTAAAAACAAATATTCTGGCAAAAAAATTTGTGCAATTACTTTTGAGACCTTGAAATTAGGAAACTTGTAAAAAAAAAAAAAGTGGTTTGGTTGCAATTCCTGATCGTTTTTTTACGATATTGTTGTTCAAACTCTGTAATTAATGTTGAAAGTCAACATCTCAATTGCATCTCAGGTTTTCCATTTTAAATAAAAAATAATGGCGAAGATTTGGTCACTGTCCAAATATTTTTGGACCTAAGGCTGCTTTCACATCAGCGTTTTACGCTGATCGCGGCAGTTGCGGTGAAAAAAAGGCAACTGCCGCGATTACCGCTTGCGGCAAGCCCCATACAATGTCTATGGGGCTTGAGGTAAGTGTGCGGCAAGTGCGGTATCGGCACTTGCGGCATACCGCGTTTTTTTGCGGCCCCACCTGCCGCAAGTGTTGAAACTGCACTTGCCGCACACTTACCGCAAGCTCCATAGACATTGTATGGAGCTTGCCGCAAGTGTGCCGTGATCGCGGCCGTTATGCGGTAATCGCGGCAGTTGCGTTTTTTTCACCGCAACTGCCGCGATCAGCGAAAAACGCTGATGTGAAAGGACCCTAACCTCTATATTTCTGTACAAGATCTTGTAACCCTTTTCCTTATAACAGTAGGTGGCAGGATCAGATTATACATTACCACCTGCCCATTTTTACAATGATATATGAGGTGTAATTTTGTATTTAGGCAAATAGTAAAATGTTGGGGTGCAATCAAGTGAATGATATTTTTTATGGTGTACTGATGAATGTTTGTGTTTATAGGAGAAGATTACCATACCGTTTGGTGAGAAATACCTAGATGCGATGCTTTCTTTGCCTAGAGACAGCAGGGGAGTTAGATATGGCGTTATCCTGACACATGGCGCAGGAGGTGACATGAATTTCTTACAACTGGTGTCTTTGGCAAATTACCTGGCCTCCCATGGATTGCTGTGTCTGAGGTTTACCTGTAAAGGACTTAATTTGGTGTACAGAACAAAAGCTTACAGTGCAGTGTTGGTATGTACATGAATATCAGATTTCACATGCCCTAGGTTTTCTAATTTGACATATACAAATTGTCACTTCAGTGAGGAAGTGAAAAACTCTAATGCCACCCAATTAAGGTAGCAATCCTTAAAGTCATAATCGACTCTTTAACAAGCCTTTTAATATGACTTAGGATTTGTGCCAGATCAGAACCCCAAACTGCAGATGCTATGTTTCGGGGTGACTGCCCTTCATCAGTGCAGTGTGTGGGAATTCTGATCTGGCTGTATGAGAGGCTAAGATGAGGTCTGGGGGAGCAGCTATTCTCTTTATGGAGAGGAATATGCCTGCCAGCATAAGGAGAACTCATAAGGAGACTTATAGCTGCAAGGCTCCTCTAGGAAATATGCAAATTTTCACTTCAGTGAGGAAGTGAAAAACTCTAATGTCACCCAATAAGGTTAGTAATCCTTAAAGTCATAATCGACTCTTTAACAAACCTTTTAATAAGACTTAGTTTGGGGTTCTGATCTGGCACATGTCCTAAGTCATATTAAAAGGCTTGTTAAAGAGTTGATTATGAATTTAAGGATTGCTAACCTTATTGGGTGACATTAGAGTTTTTCACTTCCTCACTGAAGTGATAATTTGCATATTTCCCAGAGGAGCATTGCGGCTATAGGTCTCCTTATCAGTTCTCCTTATGCCGGCAGGCAGATTCTTGTCCATAAGGAGAATAGCTAGTCCCCCAGACCTAATTTGACATATGACATTTTTATAGAATGGGACACAACAAATGTGAGGTTAGATGTTCATTCATTTTGAACATAGGTGGAATTACCTTAAATTTAAGCCCCATTGTGGTGAATACATTCAACAAGTGTGAGAATTGAAGAGCTTACCATTATTGAATTGTAATGTCTAGCTGTTTATCCTTATGCACTGAAACAAAAGACATTATTTGACAGATAACATCAAAATTATCGCTAAAATGTCTAGTTTGTGGGTCTTTAATCCTAAGTAAAGGGGTGTGATTTTGTGCACAGTTTACTGCTTTTAAAGGGTTTGGCAGGGACTTAAACATTAATAACCTATCCTCAGGATAGATCATTAATGTTTGATCAGTGAGGGTGCGACAACCAGCTCACCCACAGATTAGCTAACCAGGTACCGGTGGTGGCCGGAATCTTCGTTGCACAGCTGCAGTTTGGCTACATCAACTATATAGTAGACACTGCTGAGGACTGGATATTCGCCCCATTCTGTTCAATAGGGTGCGGATGTATGGTACTCAGCCACAGCCACTATTCCGTTGTTCCAGTTCCAGATGCTGCCGGTATCAGGCACAGCTGATCAGCCTGAGTACTGGATGTCACACCCCCACTGATCAGACATTGATGACCTATCCTAGAAATAGGTTATCCATTATGCCCTCCTACCCAGCAGCATTCTCATATGTATAGTTAAATTGCCTGCATAACTAGCCCTGTATAATGTTATTCACTTAACTCAACTTTTGAAGGGCATAGGGAACAGGTTCCATTTAAAGGGAACCAACCAGCAGGTTTTAAGGCTATAAACTGAAGCCTCTGCCTTACAGACACTGGGATGCTAAGTGCAATCATACCTTTACTTCAATGATTACATGTATGATTGCAGAGAAAAGTGTCATCAAACATTGGAAATCTGTACAGCTAATTAGCATAAGATTAAGCATTCGCATAAAATTAGCATTTCTCCCCTGTTTGCTCTAAGCCAAACCCTCCCTCCTTCTCTCTCTTCCTCCCCTCTCCCTCCGTGTCACTATATACCAGGCACATTACGTCTGACAAGGTGCTTGGAGATAGCACAATGTCAGGCTCCTATGTGACCCAGATCACTCTTCCCTCCTTCCTGTGTCTCCGTCTTCTAGTTCTCAGCTCTCTCCTCACAGTCACAGGACTGTGAGAGGAGACAGCTCGGGACATGCAGAGATTGGGGGTTGTGGGGTCTTCTCCTGCACTGTGACTGGCTGATCACAGAAGAAGCAGTGAGAACTAGAAGCTGGAGACACAGGAGGGAGTGATGATCTGGGACAAATAGGAGCCTAACATTGTGCTATCTACATGCACAATGTAAGGTGTAATGTGCCTGGGTATATAGTGTCAGGGAGGGAGGGTTTGGCTTAGAGCAAACAGGGGAGTAATACAAAGAAACCCAGCCCTTCATAGTGATGTTCTACGGCACTTATGCAAATGTGCGGCACAGTTTTTCCAATGTTTGATAACCGTTTTCTCTGCACTCATACATGGAATAATTGAAGAAAAGGTATGAGTGCACTTAGTATTCCAGTGGGTGTAAGGACTGGCTTCATTTTATAGCCCTAAAACCTGCTGATTGGTACCCTTGAAGGTACCGTCACACGCGGCAATTTTGCTAGCAATTTCACTGGCAATTTGCTGGTTGCAGTGAAATCATGGACACATTGTTCTATTTTGTTGCTGTGTTCAAATGTAACAATGTGTCCATGATTTCACTGCAACCAGCAAATTACCAGTGAAATTGCTAGCAAAATTGCCGTGTGTGACGGTACCTTTAAAGTAATGAAAACCCCTTTAAAGTCTGTTTAATATATCAAATTTATGCCACGAGTAAGAACATTCAAATTCGAAATGTGTACCTTTATCTTGCACTGTCTTTCTATGTGCTTATTTTATCTAGAATTAAAGGAATGCTGTGTGGTGGAATGTCTTTTTCACTCATTATAGTGAATAGGTTATTCAGAGAAACATAAAGATTTAAGGGGTTGTTCCACAAACAAAGTACATTTAAGTAAATTGATAGATCTTGAAATAATACGTGCCTCAAAATAATGTGTTTAAAAAAATGTTCCTGTGCTAAGATAATCTTAGAAATGTGCCCCTGCTATGTACTGTGTTATTTGCTCTGTCTTCCATGCTGAACTGCTCCAGTTCATGATCGTCACATACCTCAGCTCTCGGCCAGGAGAGGAACCATAAGTTACTTAAAATAATTGTTTATACAGACAACACAGCTACTTTCTGAGGTAACACATTACCCTGTTTTATCAAAAGTTCAAGCATTTTTGCCTGGTCTCCAGCCCTCTAAGCTTACCATAAATAAAGTCAGTGGAGCGGCTTTATCAATTATTTGGTTTATGGTGAGGTAGCAGGAATATTCACTCTTGTTACCTCAGGCAGGGAAATGTGTAACCTCAGAGTGCAGCATGTCTGTGTAATCACTTGTCATTTTACATATGTCTCTTCCCCTGGCCAGGATGCTGTGTTTTGTGTCGACCGTGAACTGGAGCAGCTCTGCGTGCTCGGTGGTGGCAAATAACACAGTATATTGTAGGGGCACATCTACTGTGTTTTGAAAAATATTCACCCACTGGCTTTTATTTCATGCTTTGCTGCCTCACAACTTGGAATTTCCTGTTTTTTTTTTTTTTTTTTTTTTTTGAGGGTTTGCATCCGTTCACGTAAAGAACATGACTACACATGTGAACTGGTTTTCTTTTTATTGTGAAGCAAGCATCAAATATGTCAAAATAACTGAAAAATTCAATGTGCATAATTATTCACCCCCCTATAATCAGTACTTTGTAAAGAACCCTTTTGCAGCAATTAGACATAGATCGCTTTGGATAAATAAGCCTTTATGGACTTTCCACATTTTGCCGCTTGGAATTTGGCCCATTTCTCAAGGCAAAACTGCACAAGCTCCTTCAAGTTAGATAGTTTCCTCTGATGAACAGCAGATTCTCTATTGGATTAAGGTCTGGGCTTTGACTTGGCCACTCCGCTCCGTTTCCCCTTAAACCACTCAAGTGTTGCTTTAGCAGTGTGCTTTGGGTCATTGTTTTCTGTTTCACAAAATATGTTTAATGAAATGAAAGCAGAACAATAAAATATAGCAACTTCAGTCACAATTATATAATAGTAAACAAGGCACCATTAGAGCTATGCATTTCAGTTAAATGAGGCGGATAGTAAAGCTCAGGCTGTCTTAAAGAAGTGTGTGACGCATAAGGTAAAGCATCCAATTAAGAATCAGAAGTAACTACGTCCTAAGGGCGGTTTCACACTGGCATTTGTGTCTGCATGCATATGGCATGCAGACGCAAACTTAGTGCAATCACAGCCCATACTGATGTGAACGCAGCGGAGAATCTCTGCATGCGTTCACATTAGTATGCACCCCGGCCAGCCAATCAGCTGTCTCGGGGGCGGCCAGGAGGAGATCAGCGGTGGAGATCTCCTCCTCCCAGCCACACCTGATCTCCTGCCGGTGTCAGTGCGAGAGATTTGAAGATACTGACAGCTGTTTAAATCTCCCGCGCGACACCGAATAGGGTTAGGATAGGGGGAAGGGGGATGTCAAATTATATGTAAAACTGAATGAACTGTCCTGTGTACTGATCCGGTCCACGGCTGTCTGGGTCATCCCGGACAGAACCGGACCGGATCACGCCGCTGTGTGAAGCTGTCCTAACACAGCAGTCAAAAACGCTGACTTCTGCACAGCAAATTGAAAATCATTCACTTTTGCTGGCATACACAGTGACTGCTCCGTTTTTAGTACAGTTTTAAAAAAGTAAATCGGCACCAAAAACAGATCAGAAACATCCAGTGTGAACTTAGCCTACGACAGATATGCCATCCAGTCATCCCCAAATCTGTAAGAACGTTTAAGAGGTTTTCCGCGTTTGTAAAATTTATGGGCTATGATTAAGATACGCTATATTAGATTAGTGGCAATCCACCTCTCTGCACCTCTACAGATCAGCATTGTGAAGTGGACGCCCCCTGCTTCACAGCTGAAGCCATACATCTTTTAGTGACTCTTGGTGTTGCAGTTTTGACCATTCAAGTCACATAAAGCATTCTAGAATAAACACACCACACACACTGCTTTATTCTGAAATAACATTTTCTTTTCACTCATAGACTTACTTAAAGTCTAATGAAGACTACAAACTTTCTGGTGCCTTTCTTGCAGGTAAGCTCTGTTACTAGACGTAGCCTTTTATTGCTCAAGCTCTGCGGCCTGTAGTGGGCCATAAGAAAAAAATAAACTGTACAAAGCTTCCGGATAGCTGAGAACGCTCCAGTATTAGAGGAGCTGAACATAGGCATGCCATTTTTGATAAATTGCCTAATTATTTGAACTAAAGATTCACCAGACCACTTTTGTACTCCGTGGCAGCCAGACCAGGGTAGTTCAAACTTCCACAACCGATATTCTGAGCGCCTCTATAGATTACAAGTTCTTATTATGTCATGCGAGGCCTAGTGGTGTTTTTAGTGAGTCCTTTATTTATTATATCTTTGGCTTTTTGTATGCTTTTTTGAATGATAGAAGGAAATGTATATTAATATTACAGCCAAATGTAAACTGCTGTAGCACAGAACGCCAAAAATACTAATATTTGGTTAGTAGAACATCATAATATTATGGCTCTTAAACAGGACGGTCGATGGGCTCTCGTGCTGCCACCTCTCTAATGAGAACGGCTAGTGAACAAGATGATGGTTTCATCCAAGGGCTCATCTGTCTGTCATATCCCCTGCACTCTCCCAAGGCAAAAACCAAGCTACGAGATGAAGATCTATTATTGATAACAAAACCAGCTTTGTTCATCTCTGGCTCAGCAGATGAGATGTGCGACAAGGTGAGACTGAACTAAGATTTGATGATTTTTCAGTTATTCTATTTCTTGAAGATCTGTCTTTATGTTGTTTGACCTTTTGTATATATAACCACATGGCCATTAAAATGTACATGTCATGAACTTAAAGGGTCAGCACAGGCTTGAGGCTCAAGATAGTGCATAATGTCAGGATTCTCTGGTGCTGACCAAAAGTGTTCAATGGGCATACTTCCGGCCACATTCTGACTAGACGTGTCTGGCCTCAGTTCACTTGAAATTAGTGAGGCTGCACACGTCTAGTTACCATCTGTATGCAAATCAAATGCCTGCCAGGTTCTAAAGAATTTAACAGTGCACAGAGCGTGTTATGAGGATTGACAAATCTGCAGTCACATGGAGTGACTGCAGACTTTAATCCCAAACCAGGACAAACTCTTCAAGTGCGTCTGGTTTTATAATTTGGTAAGTCACCAATACTTGTAAAAAAATGAAACATTCTTATATCTGTTGATGTTCAGACCCTAGTCATCCAAAATGATTATAAAAAAGGACAATTTTTTTTGCAACCTCAAATTTTTTTTGTTACGTACTAGATTAATCATAGATAGAAATTAGAATTTCATCAAAAAGTTCATTTATTTCAGTAATTCTATGCATAAAGTGATATGCCTATATTGAAGAGTCATTACAAACAGAGTGATCTTTTTCAAGTGTTTATTTTTGTTAATGTTGATGATTATGGTTTACAGCTAATGAAAACCCAAAATTCATTATCTCAGAAAATTAAAATATTATATAAGACCAACTGAAATAATGATTTTTTTATTCATGCTGAAAAGTATATACAGTTAATGCACTCAATACTTGGTTGGGGCTCCTTTTGCTTGAATTACTGCATCAATGCAGCGTGCAATGGAGGTGACCAGCCTGCGGCACTGCTGAAGTGTTACAGAAGCCCAGGTTGTTTTGATAGCAGCCTTCAGCTCGTCTGCTTTGTTGGGTCCGGTGTCTCTCATCTTCCTCTTGATAATACCCCATAGATGCTATGGCCAATCAAGCACAGTGATAATGTGATTATTAAACCAGGTATTGGTACTTTTGGCAATGTGGACAGGTGCCAAGTCCTGCTGGAAAATGAAATTTCCATCTCCAAAAAGCTTATCAGCAGAGGGAAGCATGAAGTGCTCTAAAATTTCCTGGTAGACTTTGGTCTTGATAAAACACAGTGGACCTACACCAGCAGATGAAATGGCTCCCCAAACCATCACTGATTGTGGAAACTTCACTCTAGACCTCAAGCAGCTTGGATTGTGTCTCTCCACTCTTTCTACAGACTCTGGGACCTTGATTTCCAAATCAAATGCAAAATTTACTTTCAGCTGAAAACAACACCTTGAACCACTGAGCAACAGTCAAGTTCTTTTTCTCGTCGGCCCAGGTAAGATGCTTCTTGCATTGTCTATTGCAGAGGTTCCCAACTCCAGTCCTCAAGCCACACCAACAGTGCAGGTTTTCAGGATTTCCTTAGTATTGCACAGGTGATAATTGAATCACCTGCACTGGGGATGATTCCAATTTCTAAGGAAATCCTGAAAACCTGCACTGTTGGTGTGCCTTGAGGACTGGAGTTGGGAACCTCTGGTCTATTGGTCATGAGTGGCTTGACACAAGGAATGCAACAGTTGTAGGCCATGTCCTGGATACATCTGTGTGTGGTGGCTCTTGAAGCACTCACTCCAGCAGCAGTCCACTCCTTGTGAATCTCCCCCAAATTTGGTGATCCCGGTTGCTTGTGAACCTTTTTCTACCACACATTTTCCTTCCACTCAACTATCCGTTAATATGCTTGGATACAGCATTCTGTGAACAGCCAGCTTCTTTAGCAATGACCTTTTGTGGCTTACCATCCTTGTGGAGTGTGTCAGTGACTAACTTCTGAACATTTGTAAAGTCAGCAGTCTTCCTCATGATTGTGTAACCTAATGAACCAGACTAAGGGTGCGTTCACATACTGTGTATTTGCTGCGTATTTTTACGTGAGTGCTGTTGCAGTTTTTGTAGCCAAAACCAGTAGTGGAACAATTAGAGGAAAAGTCTAATAGAAACAAGTGCTCCATTTCTGTATTTATCATCCACTGCTGGTTTTAAGCAGACACTCCTGGTTTTGGCTACAAAAACTGCAAGAGCATGCGTGTAAAAATAAGCAGCAAATATGAGTGTATCAACGCACCCTTAGGGACAATTTTAAAGGCTTAGTAAGCTTTTACAGGTGTTTTGTGTTAATTATTCTCATTTTCTGTGATAATGAATTTTGGTTTTCAATGGCTGTAAGCCATAATCATCAAAATTAAAGGAAATAAACACTTGGAAAAGATCACTCTGTAATCACAATATAATATGTGTTTCACTTTATGTATTAAATTACTGAAATAAATTAACTTTTTGATGATATTTTAATTTATTGATATGTACTTGTATATAATAGAAATGTCTGTGCGCATATATGGCCCCTGAAATTAGATTGATTGAATAACCTGACCTACTGAACAGTTGCATTTCCTGGAAAACTCATCGATTTTGTTACTCGCCTGCGAGTACATACTGGACATGTTCCTAGAAAAGGCAATTGTTCATGGACCATTAACTTTAGGACTGTTCCTTTTATTGATACTTTACATAAAGGTTTGCCTATGTGCTAATATATGTGTAACGTTATCACATGATTATTTGCCGGTGTATGAGAAGCTGAAGTCCTCCATTATGATAAAAGTCATTATATAACCTGTATGAATAATTTTATTTTTTTCTCCGTTCTTTAGACCTTGCTGACAAGTGTCATTCGCAAAATCAAAGCACCTGTAATGATCCACTGGGTTGAAAATGCAAATCATGGACTGACAGCGCGGGGGAAACCCTTGGAAGATGTGTTACCGGAAGTAAATGAGCAGACTTTATTGTGGATTCAGCAAACCTTGAAATCACAAACATCTTGATCACTATGAACATTCCTAGAATTGGGAAAGCCATCTACAGCTACATCACTGATGGGGCTTAGGTGTCCTTCTTGATTTACAGGACAGGGTACTCTCTCAGTTCTGGGATTTGTGTAGTTAGTTGGAATTACCACTGAACAATGTTAATGTTTTTGAAACCTGATTTAAACCACCACTGTGGCAGGGTTTTTTTTCCACCGCTGTAGTGGTTCTTTAAATGTGGGACCCCTGTCTTGTACTCGCTTTCCAGCATTTTCATACTTTACCAAGCCCGCTGCGTTCCCATGGTGCCTTCTTTGTCCCCATAACTTTTGTCTCTCCAGAAGTAAGAAGCTACGTCACAGACATTCAATGCATCTCTATCAAAGCCAGAACAAGGCTTCCATAGAGATGTGTTAGAAAACGACCTCTGACATGCTCTATGAAATGCTGGAGCTGCCGGCAGGTCACTTGTTCTTGCAGACCTCCTGGAGTACCCCTGGAAAAGGAAAAAGGCAGTGGAAGGTGAGTATGAGACAGGGCTCAGGAGTCTTACATTTAAAGCACCACTACAGCAATACAATAAAAAAAAAAAAAAAAAAAAATACACGCTTGGTGATGCTTTAAATAATAGGACATTTTCCGCTGACACACTTTCATTACAGTTTTGACTTCTATCCTTTGGACACCGTGCTGCCAGCCAACACCTAGAATAACTGGTCATAATGTCATAAAAACTCTCTATGACTGCAGGAATTATTATAGTACATGTTCATGTGTGGAAAGAGTGAAGTAAGCCACTGACACTGTGCCTAATCCTCCTTTCTGGAGGGTCACATGATTTTTCACTTATATAATGGTCCATTTCTCTTAAATTTACATCTGTATGTATGTAGTCTGAATATTTCCGACATATATGCTTTTCCATCTTCAAAAACAAGGGCCATGTTGATTTCTTGTGTAATTTTTGCAACACATCCATAAATAATTATTGCCATACAGATAGTGCCTGCAAATTGGACTGGACTAGGGCATGCTCCAACTATGTAAGAATACATTCATCTGTGTAAAGCCTTTGATTTGCATTGGCCAATACATTGCTTGTTGTGTACGTGTGCAACATAGGGACCAAAAAATATGCTCATCTGAGCTCGGCGTAAAAGCATGGCGGGAAGGGGTGAAGTACAAGTATCACCAGGAGGAAACATCTCCGCTTGTTATCATGACTCCCCTCCTCAGCCTTCAAGTAACCTGGTGGGGTTGATTCGTATTTTTAGTACAGTACCACCTTCTTAGCAATGTATCTGAAGTGGGTAAATTTGGCCAATAAATTGGCTAATAGATGACTGCTAAATTATCATCTCAAACAAGAAAATATTATTGCTCTAATTAGAATTTAAAATAGATTCAGCTTGGGGATTAATAATTGACACGTTGAAGATTGCAAAGCAAACTTGTTCCTAATGTCATTCTTAAAGAGATTTTCTTGCAAATACTTTTACGTAACATCTGTGCTACCGAATATAGCCTCAAAATCACTTCATTAACTGCAAGTGGGAGACTGAGAAAACAACTGCAGATCAACAGTATGCTCAGCAGTGGGCGATAAATGTGCCATATGGATACAGAAAGCTTGAAAAGACGCCTCAATTAAAGATAACTTCAAAATATTAAAGAACCTCCTAAAAGTACAGATGGTCACAATGACATAATGTTTTAAAAGGTCTTAAAAAACAAGTGTGTATCAAGCTATTCAATCTGCTCATCTAAGAATTCCAAAATATTTGTCTAGGCTATCAGACACCCTAAAGATACCAACATCTTAATATTGGGATGAGCGAATTAATATGCATTGCCCTGGTTCTGCGTCCACATCAATAGTCTGTGACCGGCAGATGGGAATGCACCTATCTACTGGCATTACAGATGTCTCTTCTGATTAAAAAGCCAAGGATGACATCATGTGTGTCATGTGCAATTCTACAACAATGTCAAATTGACATTGACATTAAACAATAGGAAAAGGATGTGGGGATTTCCGACAGCTAGGAGGCAGTCCGCAGGGCTCCAGATGATGGCCACGCACTACTAATATGACTGCAGTACTAAGTTAAGTAATGAAAATTAAACACCACTCCTGCTTTTCTACTATATATTCTCCTAATCGTGTCTGTCTGACGCAGAAATCGTGCGTCAGCGCTCAATGGTTGCCGCCAGCCGCGGCAACCAATGAGCGCCGCCTATGAAAAAAGCCACGCGCATTCAAAATTAGAAGATTATACAGTAGCTGTAACCTGACGACAGCGACGCATAGGCATCGCTATCACCAGGCTACATGCGGCGACTCCTGGCACCGGTACCCGCTGCTTCCCTCCTCGCCTCCCGCTGTTCTCACCCGTTTTCTCCCTGTACAGCGGTCATGTGACAGGGCGGGCTGATGTGACGTCACACAGACCACCCTGTCACATGACCGCTGTAAACACAGAGTGCGACGCTGCAGAAGACGGGTAAGAACAGAGGGGTCGAGGGTGATCCTGCCTCCCCCTGCAGCCATCCTGCCTCCCCCCGCAGCCATCCTGCCTCCCCCCGCAGCCATCCTGCCCCCCAGCTCCATCCTGCCCCACCCGACTCCATCCTGCCCCACCCCCCGGCTCCATCCTGCCCCCCATCCCCGGGCTCCATCCTGCCCCCCATCCCCGGGCTCCATCCTGCCCCCCATCCCCGGGCTCCATCCTGCCCCCCATCCCCGGGCTCCATCCTGCCCCCCATCCCCGGGCTCCATCCTGCCCCCCATCCCCGGACTCCATCCTGCCCCCCATCCCCGGGCTCCATCCTGCCCCCTCCTCTGGCTCCACCCTGCCCCTATCCTCTGGCTCCATCCTGCCCCCCTCCTCTGGCTCCATCCTACCCCCGGCTCTATCCTACCCTTTCAGCTCTATCCTGCCCCCCCGCCACCATCCTGCCCCGCCGACTCCATCCTGCCCCAATCGCTCCATCCTGCCCCCTGGCTCCATGCCCCGCCGGCTCCATCCTGCCGCCCTGGCTCCATGCTCTGCCGCCTCCATCCTGCCCCCTCCTCTGGCTCCATCCTGCCCCGCCGACTCCATCCTGCCCCAATCGCTCCATCCTGCCCCCTGGCTCCATGCCCCCCCGCCTCCATCCTGCCCCCATGCCCTGCCGACTCCATCCTGCCCCCCCCGCATCCATCCTGCCCCCTCCTCTGGCTCCATCCTGCCCCCCGCATCCATCCTGCCCCCCCCACATCCATCCTGCCCCCCCGCATCCATCCTGCCTTCCCCGGCTCCATCCTGCCCCCTCCTCTGGCTCCATCCTGCCCCCCCGCCTCCATGCCCTGCCGACTCCATCCTGGCTCCCGCATTCATCCTGTCCCCCCCCCGCATCTATCCTGCCCCCCCCCCGGATCCATCCTGCCTCGCTCGCTCCATCCTGCCCCGGTCGGTCCATTCTGCCCCCCTGCCACAATCCTGCCCCCTGCTCCATTCTGCCCCCCGGCAGTTGGCGGTCATGTGACCTTTCAGCTGATCGGTTTCCCAGGCAACGACAGGTCCTAAAGGCATGTAGGACCTAGAAGACGGAGGTGGAGCGAGCCGGCGGACAGGTGAGTATCCTCACTGAGGATTTTTTTATTTTTCCTTTTACTGTGGAGGAGCGGGGACCAGGATGAGCGGGGGGACCGCGGGGAGCGGGGACCAGGATGAGCGGGGGGACCGCAGGGAGCGGAGTATCGCCATATACCATAGTGCTGCTATACATGTACTGTAATGTACCGCCATATACCATAGCGCTGCTATACATGTACTGTAATGTACCACCATACACTATAGCGCTGCTATACATGTACTGTAATGTACCGCCATATACCATAGCGCTGCTATACATATACTGTAATGTACCGCCATATACTATAGTGCTGCTATACATGTACTGTAATGTACGGCCATATACTATAGTGCTGCTATACATGTACTGTACTGTACCGCCATATACTATAGCGCTGCTATACATGTACTGTAATGTACCACCATATACCATAGCACTGCTATTTTCCATTCAGAAAGTCAAATGGAGGTCCTTCCCTTCCGAGCACTGCCATGCACACAAATGGTGGTATTCCACTACATGCAGGGTCTGTTTACTTGGTAGAAGTTGCACAACAAGTTTTGCAGTACATTGTTTCTGTTTTGAAAAATTGGAGCGAAGAGAATATTTTTGTGGAAAAAATTGTACTTTTTCATTTTCATGGCTCCATGTTATAAAATTGTGTGAAGCATCTGATGGTTCAAAGTATTCAACACACATTTGGATAGTGGAGTCTGGTTTCCAAAATGGGGATACTTGTAGTGCAGGAGGGGGTTTGCACTGTTTAGCCACATCAAGAGGTCTCCAGACGTGACATGCAGTCTGCTAACAATTCCATCCATTTTCTGTTCAAAATGTCAAATGGCGCTCCTTGCCTTCCGATCTTTGATGTGCACACAAACAGTGGTTTTCAATCACACTTCAGTGTACTTGGGAGACATTTCAGAACAAATTTTTGAGTTCAGTTTTTCCTATTGCCTTTGTAAAAATAAATCATACATCTATATAAATTCCTTTGGTGGGGCTCTAGTTTCCAAAATGGGGTCACTTGTGGGGGGTTTCCACTGTTCAGGCATGTCAGGGTCTCTCCGAACACAATATGGAGTCAGCTATCTTCCAGCTACGGTAATTTTCCATTCAAAAAGTCAAATGGCACTCCTCCCTTTTCGAACCCTGCCGTATGCCCTAACAGTGGCTTTCCACCAGATATGGAGTATTGGTGTACTGAATAGAATTGCACAACAGATTGCATGGTGTAATTTCTCTGGTTATCTTTGTGAAAATTAATATTTGAGGCTAAAGGAACATTTTTGTTGGCTAAAGTAAAAATTAAATTTTTTTCTTCCATATTGCTTTAGTTCCTGTGAAGCACCTGAAGGGTTAATAAACTTCTTTAATGTGGTTTTGAACAGTCTAAGGCCGGAGACACACTGGTCGAGGCGCATGCGAGATACTCGCATGAGTCTCACATGATTCACCTGGAACGGCCACCAACTCTCTGGAAGGGAGCATGTGAGCTGCATAGAAACACATGCAGCTGATGCGCTCCTGTCCAGGGAGATGGCGGCTGTTCTGGTTGAGTCATGTGTGACTTATGCATGGACCTTGCATGCGTCTCGCTCAGTGTGTCTCCAGCCTAGGGGATGCAGTTTTTATATAGGTGTCACTTTTGAGTATTTTCTGTCATATAGGCCTCTCAATGTCACTTCAAATGTATTGTGGTCTCTAAAAAAAAAAAAGTGGCTTTGTAAATTTTGTTGGAAAAATTATAAATTGCCCATAAACTTTGAACCCTTCGAAATTCCTATAAAAAAAAAAAAAATTGTGGCAAATATTCTGCTGATGTAAACATGTTGGAAATGTTATTTATTAACTATTTTGTGCGACATAACTCTGGTTTAAAGGTATAAAAAATATCAAACTTTGATAACTGTAAACTTTTTGCCAAATTTCCTATTTTTTCACAAATATACGCAAAAATATCATCCTAAATTTACCACTAACATGAAGTCCAATAAGGGTGGGGAAAGCACAGGTGCAAAATGCTGATGACAAAATAATCACAACCAACCAAAAAATGAAGGTGGTGGCTGCTGGCATTACACATTCACTTCAGTTTATATCACAAAATCCTGCATGTTGGTTCTCTCTAATGTTGGTTTGGTGAACTAAGGTGTTTGTCCTGTGGGGTGCACTTATATAGTTATTAGTATGCATCACAGGTATCCATGTGACTGGTGCCCTGTGCAAGCCTTAGGTTAGTTTCACACTAGCGTTTTTCTGCCCTCCGGCAGAAGCTTGGACACTACCAGACTGCTTGTCCCCATTGATTTTTAATGGAGACTCAGCTGCACGCGGTGGCACGTGGTTTCATTCGGTTTCTGCCGGATGCAGCAACTTTTTTTTTTTAACTATCTCAAAATGTGCAACATGTAGTAGCTTTTTTTGGGATTGGCAAAAAAAAAGCCACCAACTGGATCCGGAAGGATCCAGCATAAATTAAAATTAAAGTAACTGGCCAATGGATCTGGTTTTACCAAATCAGGCAGGATCCAGTAAAACCGAATCTGGTTTTGCCTACTGAGCATACGGGTCTCACTAGAAGGTAGATAGAAAGGTAGACATAGCTCACCAGACTGCGTTCCCACAATCTGTACTTGTGTCTGTGCTTGGTTGCCATTAGTGTATGGACATTAGTGTATGGCAACCAACCTGCCATCATAGTAAAATAAATAATGGGAAAAAATGCATTTAGCTTTTCATTCACAGGTAATGGCAATTGGTATTCGAGTCAGCTGACCGCAAACAAGGCTGAAGCTCTCGGTGCCATTAGTCTGTCCTCGGAATTGAATATCCGGTGCAGTGACGAGCGCTCCCATGTTCAGATGGGCCAGAAGCTATTTCATTTTTTCAAAGGGATTTATGACAAATAGTGTTCATACAGTAAAAAACACAAACATACAACGCGTTTCGGCTATAAAATTGCATATAAGATAGCTTTCCTCAGGTGTAGAGGTAGTAGTGTGTCCTCGGAAATCGTGCTGATGGGATGCTTCAGCGGGACTTCCCATTCCTCAGAGCTGAGATTGTGATGTGGGACCAAGTAGAGTATGTTATTACGACTTTTAATAAAAGGGTAAATCAAGGTTGTCATTGTGTTTTATTTCTAATAAAGGAATTTTCTCTGTGTTTATTAACTATTCACTTATAGGTCGGTATCGGAAGACATCTGACATTACCAATCCAGGGCTTAATGACAAGCTGTCAATATTCAGCTGTCATTAACCCCTTCTATCACCCAGATACCACACCAGGGCATCTGAAAGAACTGGGTAAAGTGCCAGCAATTGGCGCTTGTAATAAATGTGCTAATTTCTGGGGTGGCTGCAGGCTGCTATTCTACAATGTGGGGGGGTGGGGGGGGGGCAATAACTATAGGCCCCACCACACTGAGAATTCCAGCCCTCAACTGCCTAGTTTTACCTTGGCTGGCAACTAAATATAGGTTGAAGCCCACACATTTTTTCAAATTATTTATTTATGGGCTACCCTGTGTTTTTCATTGCTAGCCAAGGAAAAATTAGGCAGCTGAGGGTGACGGACAACAGCTGTCCGCTTTATAACTGCTGAGAATGAAAAATACAGTGAAGCCCCACGCTTTTTTTCCCCACTATTTATTTTACACACTATGATGGCAGGTTGGTTGCCATACACTATACAGCACAGACACCGATACAGATTGTGGGACTGGAGAGTGCAATAGCCAATCACAGACGTTCTCACAGAGAGTGTCTGTGATTGGACGTTGCAGTTCAGTGCAGTGAATATTCATGAAGCTTTATAGGCCGCCTGGAATCAAGCAGCAGGGGAGCTGGAGACTGGTAAGGTCTTTATATCTGCGGTCAGCTGAGATGATTACCATGGGAACATGGTCAGCTCTGACCGTGTCATCATGGTAATCGTGTCACATGGATGCGGTTGCATCCGGTTTGCACAAAATACCGGGATGCGGTCAGACACGTTTTCTGCCGGATTGCAAGTGTGAAACCAGCCTTATCTGTGTGCAGGTCTAATACTAGGCAGCCCACCTTCTCCATTTTTGGTAGGTTGTATCATCAGCATATTGCACCTGTGCTGACCCCACCTTTATCATGGAGGCCTGCTGTATCCTGCTAGTGCATTCATGATTATCCTCTATTGGTAATGGCTGGGTTTATTTTGGTAAGTTTTTTTGACCATCACATCATGGGGGATCGATAGTAGCTGGTGTGCAGACAGTGGCATCTAATGGTTAACATATATGGCTGGAACTCGGCTCCTGGCTGTTAAGAGACATGTTAGCTACTTAATAAATAATAATAATGTTTACATATATATAGCGCCAACATATTCCGCAGTGCTTTACAATGCAGTGGTTCATATACAAAAGTTCATAGGTAACAATAAAAAAAATATACAATACAGTAAATAAAGTAGAGAATCAATGTAAAAAATCCAATACACTAAGAGAATCAATGTAAAAAGTACAATAAGCAGAGAAACAATGTAAAAAATACAGCACAGTGATTAAATACAATAAGCAAAGAATCAATGTAAAAAGTACAATACACTTGTCTGAAATCAAGAAAAAACATTCTTTTTTCACCTTTGTCCATAAGCTTTATTTGGTAATGTAACATAGCCATATTTATAAGAAATACACAATACAATACTTAAAGCAAAAATAAAGGTGACCCTGCTCAAAAGAGCTTACAATCTACAACGAGATGGGGATTACACAAAGTACAGGGGCTTATTACAGTGATGATCCAGGCATCTTGAAAAAGTGGGGGATAGAAATAGAATTACATGAATGGTCACCAGTCAATCTGTGTAGAGCTTTGGGTTTGGTGGAGTTTGAAGAAGAGTTATGTCCAGAGAAATAGTAAATGGGCTATATACAGTACAAAGGACTTCTATTTGGGAGTATGATAGGCCACCTTAAAATTATGTGTTTTTAGGGAGTGTCTGAAGCCATGCAAGTTGTAGATAGTCTTAATTTCTTGGGGTAGAGCATTCCAGAGAATTGGTGCAGCTCGGGAGAAGTCTTGGAGGTTCGGATTAGTGCAGATGTTAGTCGAAGGTCATTTGTAGAACGTAGAGAACGGGTGGGGTGATAGAGTTTAGGGAGGAGATGTAGGGAGGTGCTGCACTGTGAAGAGATTTTTGGGTGAGAACAAGCAATATGAATTTTGATCCTGTAGTGCAGAGGTCCCCAACTCCAGGCCTCAAGGCCCGACAACAGTGCAGGTTTTCAGGATCTCCTTAGTATTGCACAGGTGCTAATGTGATCATCTGCACAGGTAATGATTCCAAGCCCTTTGCAATACTAAGGAGATCCTGAAAACCTGCACTGTTGGTGGGCCTTGAGGCCTGGAGTTGGGGACCTCTGCTGTAGTGTACGGATAGCCAGTGCAGTGACTGGCTCAGAACGGAGGCATCTGAGTAACGAGTGGCCAGATGGGTGATCCTGGCTGTTGCATTAAGGATGGACTGGAGAGGGGAAGATCTAGAGAGGAGAGAGACCGATTAATAGAGAATTGCAGGAGTAAAGGCGGGAATGGATTAGGGCCGGGGTGCGGGTTTTTGATGTTTCCATGGTGGGAAAGGGGCGAACTCTAGAGATGTTCTTCAGGTGCAAGCAACAAGAGCGGACAAGAGATTATATATAGATGAGGGAAAGATCAGTGTCACACATAACCCCCAGACAGCGAGCCTGCTGCCTAGGCGTTATCGTGGTGCCGCACACTGAGAGGGAGATGTCAGATTTAGAAAGGTTAGTGGAGGGCGGGAGCAGAAGTTCAGTATTGGAAAGGTTGAGTTTCAAATAGAGAGCAGACATAATGTTGGAAACTGCAGCCTAGACAGTTATTGGTGTTCTTTAATACCGCAGGGGTAAGGTCAGGGACTGAAGTGTATAATTGTATGTCATCAGCATAAAGATGGTACTGGAAATTGGGGCTATGTAGAGAGAGAAGAGGGCTAAGGACTGAACCCTGAGGGACCCCAATAGTGAGAGGAAGAGGAGAGCAAGTGGATCCAGCGAATGATACACTGAAAGAGCAGTCAGAAAGATAGGATGAGAAACATGAGAGAGCAGTGTTCTTTATGCCGATGGAGAGCAGCATAGAGAGTAGGAGATGGTGGTCGACTGTGTCAAAAGCTGCAGAGGTCACCATTACATTTTGCTGTCACAAGGTCATTGGTCACTTTGATGAGGGCAGTTTCTGTAGAGTGTAGTTGGCGGAAATCAGACTGTAATGGATCTAGAAGACAGTGAGTGGAGAGGTAACGGGTGAGGCAGATGTAGACCAGGAGCTCCAAGAGTTTAGAGATGAAGGGGAGATTGGAGACTAGTCTGTAGTTATTTGTGCAGGATGGGTCAAGAGAAAATTTCTTTAATAATGGAGTAATTTTCGAGTGTTTGAAGGAGGAGGGGAAGATTCCGGGAGAGAGGAGAGATTGAAGATTTTGGTTAGGTGAGCAGTGACGACCGGAGAGAGGGACTGGAGTAGTGGAGTAGGTGTGAGGGAATAGGGTCAGTGGTGCATGTAGAGGAATGAAAGGAGCCTGGAGACTTCTTTTTCTGTTACTGGGTCAAATATGGAGAGTGAGCCGGAGGACATGTCGGGAAGAATGGGAGTAGCAGCGCTTGGAGGCTGGGAGCTGATTTCCTGGCAGATGTTGTCTATTTTCTCCATAAAGTAAGAAGCCAGATCATCAGCACAGAGGTCAGTAATGGAGGCCTGCACTTTAGGACTGAGGAGAGAGTGAAAGATGTCAAAGCTTTTTTTTGGATTGTTAGATAGTGAGATCAGGGTGGTGAAGTAGGCTTGTTTGGCAAGGTCAAAGGCAGAGTTGTAGGTTTGTAACATGACTTTATAATGGATAAAGTTTTCTGGTGAGCGAATTTTCCTCCATAGGCGTTCAGCACTCCTAGAGCATCGCTGGAGGAATTTAGTTTGTGATGTGAGCAAAGACTGTTTTATTCTATGTTTGGAGGTTCTGAGGGTGAGGGATGCTACTTGTTTCAGGGTGCTTCTGAGAGTAATTGTAATGATTTACTGCCAGATCGGGACAGGAGAATGAGGAGATTGGGGCAGTGATGAGTGTAGAGAGTCTGTGAATGTATGAGGGTTAATGGCCTGTAGATTTCTGGATGTGTTATTGGTAGGGGAGTGCTGTGGTGGGCAAGGGTTTGTGAGCGTGAAGGAGAAACTTTGGAGGTCAGAGAGACAAAGAGATGAATCATCTAAGGAGGAGGTTGAACAGAGCTGGGTAAAAGACCAGGTCAAAGGTGTTACTGTCTTTGTGTGTCTCAGAGGTTGAGAGCTGTGAGAGGCCAAGAGTGGTGGTTAAAGATAGGAGCTGGGATGCAGATGGGGAGATGGGGCTGTTTTATGGGGATGTTAAAAAGTCTCCCAGAATAAGGGTTGGTAATTCTGAGGACATGAAGTGTGTCAGCTATGCAGAGAAATAATTGAGGAACTAGGTAGGTGAACCTGAGGGGCGGTATATCACCGCTACTCTGAGGGGGAGGGGATGGAAGATCCTAATGGTGTGGACCTCAAAAGAAGGGAATGAGAGTGATGGGGCTGGAGGGATGACCTGGAAAGTACATTGTGGGAACTGGAGTAGGCCGACTCCACCACCATGACTATTCCCAGGTCTCAGTGACTGAAGAAATGTAAGCCACCATGAAAAATAGCAGCAAGGGATGCAGTGTCAGAATCCTGGATCCAGGTTTCTGTGAGGGCCATGAGATTAAGAGAGTTTCTAAGAAAGTAATTGTGAATCAAGGGAAGCTTTTTGCATACAGACCGTGGATTCCAGACAGCACAATTAAAAGAGGGAGATAAAGGTGTGCATAAATGTTAATGAGGTTAGTAGGGTTTCTATGTGAGGTGCGGGGAGGTTGAAGTTAGAGGGTGAACCAGGGTCGGGAGAGATATCACCTGACAGGAGCAGCAGCAAAAAGAGAAATAGCAAATAGGGGTTGTCCATTAATCAGGCAACCCAGTCTCATTCCTGACATTTGTTTCCAAGTCACAAAACGCTTATACTCTGTTCTAGTGGTGTCAGCACTGGTTCTCTCGGAGATTGCATGACATCATGCCACACAGTTCCTGCAGTCAATCAGCAGCTGCTTCGTTCTAAGTGACCTCAGACAAATTGCATACATCTGGAGGAAGTGAGAGAGCAGTGAAGGTGAGTAGAGGGAAGTGGCCACTGATTGGTAGCACAGACTGTGTGACACAACACTATCACACAATCCCAGACCCAGTGCTAATGCCAGTGCAACGACGTCAGAGGTGAGTATAAGTGTTATTTTACTGGGGGAAAACACTAGGATTGAGAAGGTGCTGAGTAAAGAACATCCTCTTTTAAGGGAAACTGTCAGTGTCCCCACGTCCCCCAAACCGCCTGTGTGTCTTTATTCCACTCTTAGTAAAGTTTCAAACAAGTCCCTTTTATTGGCTTCTTGCTTTGTATATTACCCTGTAATTTATTTTATAAATTGGCCGCCAAAATGCTAATTAGTGGATGATTAATCATGGGGCAGGGTTTTCCCAAGGATTAGTTGTCCCACCAGTCATTCTGTCCCTTTGGGCATGAGTGACACGACTTGCACCCCTGAAATTGGGTGTACACACTGCCCATGAATAGGGGGGGCTGAGGTTACTGTCAGTTCTCCAAATCTCAGGGTTACATCCTTTTTCAGAACTGCGTCCCAGGACATGCATCACACGCCCTCAGGGGTGTGATTACCTGATTGGTCCTGGGGAAAACAATACTGACAACTAGTCACCAATAATTAGCACTTTTAAAAAGGACTAGATGTGGGCCCAATGCTATCGCATTAGGAGGGCAGGGACATCACGTTGGGGGCGGCAGGTGTCAGTGGTGCTGGGGGCGTTGGGTGTCTCTACCACCGCAGTGCTCTCTCCTAATGTATGTAAATAAATGTATTTTTAGTTAAAACCCATTTCTGTGTTTTATTTTTTTTTAAATGAAAAGTTTAATTTCCTGGTAAAAAAAAAGTGTAGGGAGTTGTATTTTCTCTTGCCAGTGCATGTAAACCAAACGGCTACTTGCTGCCAACCCCCGACTGTCTGGTGTTACCTTTGCTAGCAATGAAAACTACAGAGATCTATTTTTTTTAGTTATTTAAATAACTGAAAAAAAAAGTGGCGTGGCTTCATCATATTTTTTATTGCCAGCTAAGGTGATCTAGGCAGCTGGGGGCTGTAATTGTCAGTGTTTTTGTGGCGCCCTGCCATTACAGGTAGCCACAGAACCACCTAAGGCATGGAAGGATTTCCACAGCGGGTACCCTTACACACACAACACCTTCCACCCCAGACCTGTAGGGGGAGCTCCACTTGCTGTCCTTAAGCAAGATCCCCTATAAATACCAGTACTGGGAGCGGAGTTAGGCAGTGCATTTCCAGAGAGGACTGTGAAGAGTCAGTTAGTCCATGCAGTATGGAGCAGTACTGTGAAGACGTCCTGGTGTGTTGGAGCCGTGCTAAACCCGAGCCAGTAGATTAGCCTAGCCAGTGTGAGGGCCTGAGATTGAGGTCGAAGGCAAGGCGTGAGAAAGACAAAGTAAAGGAGCCAGACTGGGAGCAGAGGAGCCTTGCCGGTTCACCTCAGGAAGCAACCTGGACACCGGAGTCCAAGTCTGCAGGAAAGCATCAAGCCCAGCAGAAAACACTGGTTCACTGAGGAGACTCCAGTCTCCCGGACACCTGTAACGCAACCAACAGGGGAGCCAGGGACCACAGTAGAAGCTATAGCGGTAGCCCACACAAAGTTTCTCGACACTACAACACGGGTGAGAGAGAGAGACAGAGGATGTCAGGCCTAGTTCTACACAGGTCAGGGGACTTCACCGAGGGAAAAGAGACAAGGAGGCCTTATCCAACACTCACTGTGGAAATCCAGAAGTGCCTTCCCGACCATCTGGAGTGTACCCTGGACAGTCCCTGCCGTAACACCAGTAAAGGTACAGAAACATTTCCCAGTGTGTATGTCTGTCCATCCCTGAACCTGTCTAGCCTAGAGACTGTAGCAACGGACCAGCCGTCTAACCGTCTCCCTGGCAAATCCCCGTCACCTCATCACTGCTTCAGGGACCCTGCTCCGCCTGTGTGGAGCTGTACTACTCAAGCTGCCAGTCCATCATCCCCAGAGGTCTGCAGCAGCGCTGGTGCCTTCACCAGATTCCACAGTTAGCGTCACGAATCCTAAGACTTCTATTTTTCCCTTTTTACCCAGTGACCTCTAGGGTAACGGGCCTCGGCACCGGCCACGAGACATCACTCCCCAGCTCTAACGCCCCGGCTACCGAGTTCCCAAAGACCCCTGGGCAGGTCATTTTGAGGCCAAAGTGTTCTGGGCCCCCCATGCTGAAAATTGCAGCAAGCAGCTGCCCTGGAATTGGCCTTCATGAGACACTAAAACGGGTGGTTACCCCTCTCTTCCAGCTGCTGTGTAACTAAGGCAGACGGGGTAATAAAGGGGTTGATGTCAGCTTTTTTTGGCAGCTGACGTCAAGCCGGCCATTAGCAATGCTTTCAGTAAAGGTTAATATCCCCCACACACAGAGAAGTCCATTATTACATACAAAATAGACACTTTATTATCCACTTCTTTAGCTCTCACCAAGTTCCCCTGTAATTACTGTAATCTTGCAGTGGGGTAGTGTGATGCATCACGACACCACCCTCTTTATATACCCGAGTATCCAAAGATAGCGGCCGCGCGTGTATGTCTGTGTGCATTGTGCGTATGTATCTGTTCGTGTATGTGCATGTGTGTGTATATGTGTCTATGCGTATGTTTGTGTGTGTCCGCGCTCACCGCCGCTAGTAAGCTCTGAGGCTCTGCAGGCATATGGAGAAGCAGATGGGGTGCAACACCCTCCATAGCCACCAGAGGGTGCTTGCACCCAATCTCCTCCTGTACAGGCTTAAGTTTTCTAGCAGTGGTAGGTGGGTATGTGTGCAGGGGGGTTATCAGTCGGCTGTGCTATGGGCGTTGGTGGGCGGGTGTGCAGCCAGGTATGTAAGGTTTGAAGTGTCGGTGGTACTGCCAGCTGTTGCCATACTGGGACACCCACCACTTCGGTGTCCCAATATGGCTTATAGCTGTGTGTTGCCTTCTGGGATACAGCCTCGTACAGATGAAAGTCAATGATGGACGCCACTAAAATGTATTATATTACATTTTATATTAACCCCTTCACGACCTGTGACGTCGTGGGACGTCATAGAAGTCGATGCGTTCCCGACCTGTGACGTCCCACGACGTCATGGCGGGATCTCGTTCCAGCGGCTCCGGTAACCGGGTTCACTGAAAGGTGACCGAAGCTGCTGGAATGTGAGGACCTCTACTTCACCCCAGGGGGGGTGGCTTAGCCCCTACGTGGCTTTGATCACTCTGATTGGCTGTTGAAACTGACACAGTCAAATCAGAGTGATCGTAATAGTTCACCAATGAAAATTGGTGAACTACTGCACTTCAGCCATGGCCAGCGCTGCAAAGCACCGACCATTGGCTGGAGGAAGGTGCCCTGTGTGTCACCCCCTCCAGATCTGATTGGTGGTAGCGTCCATGTGACGCAATCCCTCCAATCAGAGGTGGAGGGGTGTTGTGACCTGTCCTTGCCCTCCCCCTTCAGCCTCATGCCGTCCGTGGAGACTGAAGAGGGAGGACCCTTGCCGCCGCTGCCGCCTGCTCCCTGACCTGCTGCCTGACCTGCTGCCGCCGATTGCTGCCGCCGCCTGCCTGGTAATCTGATAACACCGGAGCCTTGTGCTCCGGTGCCCTGTGCGCCGCTCCGGTGCCCTGTGCGCCGCTCCGGTGCCCTGTGCGCAGCTCCCCCTGCGCTCCCCCTACAGTGCCCTGTGCAGCCCAGTGATTGCCCCCCCCACTCACCCCTAGCCCAGTGATTGCCCCCCCCACTCACCCCTAGCCCAGTGATTGCCCCCCCCACTCACCCCTAGCCCAGTGATTGCCCCCCCACTCACCCCTAGCCCAGTGATTGCCCCTCGACTCACCTCCAGCCCAGTGATTGCCCTCCCACTCACCCCTAGCCCAGTGATTGCCCCCCACTCACCCCCAGCCCAGTGATTGCTCCCCCACTCACCCCCAGCCCAGTGATCGCCCCCCTTCGCCCTGTGATCGCCCGTGATCACCCCCCTCCGCCCCGTGATCGCCCGTAATCGCCCCCTCCGCCCCGTGATCCCCCGTAATCGCCCCCTCCGCCCCGTGATCGCCCGTAATCGCCCCCTTCCGCCCCTTGATCGCCCGTAATCGCCCCCTCTGCCCCGTGATCGCCCCCGCAGCCCCGTGATCGCCCCCGCAGCCCCGTGATCGCCCCGCCGCCTCGTGATCACCACCCCTGCTCTGCGACTTGCTTGCCACCCCCTTCTTCTTCCGTCCAGCTCCTGACAGCCCCCTCCTTACCCCCTTGCAACTGACAGCCCCTCCTTACCCCCTTGCTCCTGACAGCCCCTCCTTACCCCCTTGCTCCTGACAGCCCCCTCCTTACCCCCTTGCTCCTGACAGCCCCCTCCTTACCCCCTTCCTTACCCCCTTGCTTCTGACAGCCCCCTCCTTTTTCCCCCCTGCTCCGGACAGCCCCTTCCTAAATTAAAAAGTTGCACCAATCACTCCCACATACACACACACACAAAAAGTAGAATAAAGTTTAGCTTTTTTTTTTACACACACGCACACACACCACATGCAAAATGTCCCGCTCATCCCAGTCTAGGACGTACTCAGCTGAGGAGGCATATGCCATTATTGCCTCCGAAGCTGATAGTGAGGGAGAGGACCCCACGTTCCTCTATTCCTCCCATTCTTCATCCTCCACTGACACCGACTCACCACCACCACGAAGACGGCGAAGGACAAGAAGTCGTCCGGAAGTCGGTGAAGAAGAGCCGGAGGTCGGGGAAGAAGACCCAGAGGCCGAGGAAGAAGAGCCGGAGGCCATGGAGGAAGACCCACAGCCAACTGTGAGTAACGCCCAACCTAGTGCTAGTCACGCCCAACCTAGCACTAGTGCCCCCGTTTGGACCCCCGTCCCTGAAACCTTTACTCCACGGATTCCTGATTTCCTTCCCCAATCAGGAATCCAGTTTGAGACGGCAAACCTCGGGGAAATAGACTTTTTCAAAGTCTATTTCTCTGAGGCCATTGTGAGTCTCATGGTGGAGCAGACTAACCTCTACGCCCAACAATTCCTGGCCGAAAACCCAAATTCAACATTTTCATCTTGGAGTCCCGTGGACTCGGTAGAAATGTTGAAATATTGGGGACTGGTACTTCACATGGGGATTGTGAAGAAACCAGAAATCCGCCAATACTGGAGTACAGATATTTTATATCAAACTCCAGTATTCGGCATGGTTATGTTTCGCAAACGTTTTGAGGCGATTCATAAGTTTTTACATTTCAGGGACAATGCGGACAGCCTTCCCCGCGATGACCCGAATTTTGACTGTTCAAAATTCGGCCGGTCATCGAACACTTCAGCAACAAGTTTGCTGAAGTGTACGTTCCCAAAAGGGAAATTTGTGTGGATGAATCCCTCATCCACTTCAAAGGGAGGCTTCAGTTCCGGCAATACCTGCCCAGCAAGAGGGCAAGGTACGGAATCAAACTCTACAAGCTGTGTGAGAGTACCTCAGGGTACACCCACAGCTTTAGAGTGTATGAGGGAAAGGATTCCAGGATCCAGCCCCCAGAGTGTCCACCTGCTCAGAGGGTGAGTGGGAAAATAGTGTGGGATCTGATCCACCCACTACTTGATAAAGGTTACCATCTATACGTTGATAACTTTTATACAAGTATCCCACTATTTCAATCCCTTTCTGCCAGAGCTACCGCCGCTTGCGGTACTGTGCGCAGAAACCAGAGGGGTCTCCCTGTGACGCTAGTTGGGCAGCTGCTTCCAAAGGGTGAGAGCAGAGCCCAATGTAGCAGCAACATGGTTGTGGTCAAGTTCAAGGACAAAAGGGATGTCCTTTTCTTGACCACAATCCATGGTCCCACCACCACGGCCACCACCGTTAGAGGTACCCCGCACAGGTCTATAAACCGGACTGTGCTTTGGGGTACAATAAATACATGGGGGGAGTTGATCTTTCTGATCAAGTCCTCCAGCCCTACAGTGCCATGCGGAAGGCGAAGGTGTGGTACAAAAAACTGGCCGTGCATATCGTTCAAATGGCACTGTATAATGCATACGTGCTATCACGATGTGCAGGCCAGACCGCCAACACCTTCCTCCAGTTCCAGGAGGCGGTGATAAAAGTCCTGATGTTTGGAGGCGAAGAAGGAGCGGGCCCCAGCACCCCTGGAACTCGAGGTTCCCGTATGGTACCAGGGCAACATTTTCCCGGTGAGATCCCAAACACATCCCAAAGAGGGAGATCACAAAAAAGGTGCCGGGTCTGTTATAAAAGGGGGACAAGAAAGGACACGCGTTTCCAATGTGAAACCTGTCCTGACAAACCTGGACTGTGCATGAAAGACTGCTTCAAAGTCTATCACACGTCCATGGACTGACATCCTGACATTCCCTATAGAACTCACACATTCCAGCCTGTCACACTACACCACACACACACCAACCTGACGTACATTACACCATACAGACTAACCTGACGTGTTTCAGGTTGGTGTGTGGTGTGGTGTACATCAGGGTGGTGTGTGTGTTGTGTAGTATAAGTTAGGTTGGGGTGTGTGGTGTTTACTACACCACATGTACACTACACCACACACACCATCCTGACGTACACTACACCACACACCAACCTGACATACAGTACACCATACACACTAACCTGACGTGTGTCAGGTTGGTGTGTGGTGTACATCAGGGTTGTGTGTGTGTGTGTGTGTGTGTTGTGTACATCAGGTTTGTGTGTGTGGTGTTTACTACACCACATGTAGATGTACACTACACCACACACACCAACCTGACGTACACTACACCACACACCAACCTGACATACATTACACCATACACACTAACCTGACGTGTCTCAGGTTGGTGTGTGGTGTGGTGTACATCAGGGTGGTGTGTGTGTGTGTTGTGTAGTATAAGTTAGGTTGGGGTGTGTGGTGTTTACTACACCACATGTACACTACACCACACACACCATCCTGACGTACACTACACCACACACCAACCTGACATACAGTACACCATACACACTAACCTGACGTGTGTCAGGTTGGTGTGTGGTGTACATCAGGGTTGTGTGTGTGTGTTGTGTACATCAGGTTTGTGTGTGTGGTGTTTACTACACCACATGTAGATGTACACTACACCACACACACCAACCTGACGTACACTACACCACACACCAACCTGACATACATTACACCATACACACTAACCTGACGTGTCTCAGGTTGGTGTGTGGTGTGGTGTACATCAGGGTGGTGTGTGTGTGTTGTGTAGTATAAGTTAGGTTGGGGTGTGTGGTGTTTACTACACCACATGTACATACACCACACACACCATCCTGACGTACACTACACCACACACCAACCTGACATACAGTACACCATACACACTAACCTGACGTGTGTCAGGTTGGTGTGTGGTGTACATCAGGGTTGTGTGTGTGTGTGTGTTGTGTACATCAGGTTTGTGTGTGTGGTGTTTACTACATCACATGTAGATGTACACTACACCACACACACCAACCTGACGTATATACACTACACCACACACCAACCTGACATACATTACACCAAACACACTAACCTGACGTGTCTCAGGTTGGTGTGTGGTGTGGTGTACATCAGGGTGGTGTGTGTTGTGTAGTATAAGTTAGGTTGGGGTGTGTGGTGTTTACTACACCACATGTACACTACACCACACACACCATCCTGACGTACACTACACCACGCACCAACCTGACATACAGTACACCATACACACTAACCTGACGTGTGTCAGGTTGGTGTGTGGTGTACATCAGGGTTGTGTGTGTGTGTGTGTTGTGTACATCAGGTTTGTGTGTGTGGTGTTTACTACACCACATGTAGATGTACACTACACCACACACACCAACCTGACGTACATACACTACAACACACACCAACCTGACATACATTACACCATACACACTAACCTGACGTGTCTCAGGTTGGTGTGTGGTGTACATCAGGGTGGTGTGTGTGTGTTGTGTAGTATAAGTTAGGTTGGGGTGTGTGGTGTTTACTACACCACATGTACACTACACCACACACACCATCCTGACGTACACTACACCACACACCAACCTGACATACAGTACACCATACACACTAACCTGACGTGTGTCAGGTTGGTGTGTGGTGTACATCAGGGTTGTGTGTGTGTGTGTTGTGTACATCAGGTTTGTGTGTGTGTTTACTACACCACATGTAGATGTACACTACACCACACACACCAACCTGACGTACACTACACCACACACCAACCTGACATACATTACACCATACACACTAACCTGACGTGTCTCAGGTTGGTGTGTGGGGTGGTGTGTGTGTGTTGTGTACATCAGGTTTGTGTGTGTGGTGTTTTCTACACCACATGTAGATGTACATTACACCACAAACCAACCTGACATACACTACACCACATACCAACCACCTGACACCATATCACGTATGGAGAGCCCCTGCGTGCCTAAACATGGGAGCTCCCCCACAAGTGACCCCATTTTGGAAACTAGACCCCCCAAGGAACTTATCTAGGTGGGTCATGAGCACTTTGAACCCCCAGGTGCTTCACAAATTGATCCGTAAAATTGACAAAAGAAACTTTTTGTGGAAAAAATAGTACTTTTTCATTTTTACAGATCAATTTGTGGAGTATCTGGGGGTTCAAAGTGCTCACCACCCATCTAGATAAGTTCCTTTGGGGATCTAGTTTCCAAAATGGGGTCACTTGTGGGGGAGCTCCAATGTTTAGGTACACAGGGGCTCTCCATACGCAACATGGTCTCCGCTAACAATTTGAATAAAAAATTGGCCCAAATGGTTAGCGGACACCATGTTGCGTTTGGTGAGCCCCTGAGTGCCTAAACATTGGAGCTCCCCCACAAGTGACCCCATTTTGGAAACTAGACCCCCCAAGGAACTTATCTAGATGCATAGTGAGCACTTTGAACCCCCAGGTGCTTCACAAATTGATCCGTAAAAATGAAAAAGTACTTTTTTTTTTACAAACATTTTCTTTTAGCCTAAATTTTTTCATTTTCACATGGGCAACAGGATAAAATGGATCCTAAAATTTGTTGGGCAAGTTCTCCTGAGTACACCGATACCTCATATGTGGTCATAAACCACTGTTTGGGCGCACGGCAGGGCTCAGAAGTGAAGGAGCGCCATTTTACTTTTTGAATTGAAAGTTAGCATCAAAAGTAAAATGGCGCTCCTTCCCTTCTGAGCCCTGCCGTGCGCCCAAACAGTGGTTTATGACCACATATGAGGTATCGGTGTACTAAGGAGAACTTGCCCAACAAATTTTAGGATCCATTTTATCCTGTTGCCCATGTGAAAATCAAAGAATTGAGGCTAAAAGAACATTTTAGTTGGAAAAATTAAAATGTCCATTTTTTCCTTCCACGTTGCTTTAGTTCCTGTGAAGCACCTGAAGGGTTAATAATCTTCTTGAATGTAGTTTTGAGTAGCTTGAGGGGTGCAGTTTTTGGAATGGTGTCACTTTTGGGTGTTTCATGTAAACCCCTCAAAGGGACTTCAAATGTGATGTGGTCACTAAAAAAATGGTTTTATAAATTTTGCTGGAAAAATGAGAAATTGCTGATGAACTTTGAACCCTTATAACCTCCTAACAAAATATTTTTTTTTTCCAAAATTGTGCTGATGTAAGTAGACATGTGGGAAATGTTATTTATTAACTATTTTGAGTCACATAAATCTCTGGTTTAGCAGAATAAAAATTAAAAATTGGAAAATTGCAAAATTTTCAATATCTTTGCAAAATGTTTGGTTTTTTCACAAATAAACACAAAAATTATCGACCTAAATTTAATACTAACATGAAGCCCAATATGTCATGAAAAAACAATCTCAGAATTGCTAGGATCCATTGAAGCGTTCCAGAGATATTACCTCATAAAGGGACACTGGTCAGAATTGCAAAAAATGGCCAGGTCAGGAAGGCCAAAATAGGCTGGGTCATGAAGGGGTTAAAGGGATTTTCCCATGAACAAAGTTAATTTAAAAGTTTATTTTGATCAATAGATCTTGGAATAATACTAATTTCCACAATTGGTTGTGTTTTAAAAAAATGTTCCTGTGCTGAGATAATCTTATATATGTGTCCCTTCTCTGTATAGTTTCATTTTTGTTTCTGACTGTGCATGGAGCATTGGTTTGATCCTGGGCAGGGAAGGATGAAATTAAGTATACAGACATTACAGCATGGGATCACAAATAATTCTTTCTTTGAGCTAAAACATTTTTTACAAGCAGGCAGAGAAATGTTTTACCTCACAAAAAAGAATCAGCTGAAATCAGGTGTTGTAATGTCTGTATATTCGCTTTCCTTCCTCCCCTGCCCAGGTGACGTGGTATGATCAGACTGTGTTCCGTGCACGGTCAGAAACAAAAATGAAACTACAAATAGCAGGGACACATATATAAGATTATCTCAGCACAGGAGATGTGGTATGATCAGACCATGTCCCTGTACAGTCAGACACATCCATTACACAGAACATAGCAGGGACACATATATAAGATTATCTCAGCACGGGAAATGTGGTATGATCAGATTATATCCCTGTACGGTCAGACACAGCCATTACACAGTACATAGCAGGGACACAAATATAAGATTATCTCAGCACTAGAGATGTGGTATGATCAGATTATATTCCTGTACAGTCAGACACAGCCATTACACAGTACATAGCAGGGACACATATATAAGATTATCTCAACACAGAACATGTGGTATGATCAGACCATGTCCCTGAACGATCACACATCCATTACACAGCAGGGACATATATATGATTATCTCAGCACGGGAGATGTGGTATGATCAGATCATGGCCCTGTACGGTCAGACGGCGGTCCTGGTCCGGACCGTGTCCCGGGCCCGCACAATAAAATGGGGGTTATTTACAGGGGATTTGTCACTTGTGACGCCACCCACTATATGCGGCCAGTGATGGGGCCACCGCTGCTGCAGAACCTCCGGGGATGATGGGATAGCAGCCTGGATGGAATAGTTCCAGTGGGTAGAACTGGGTTCCCCGGGGCACTGATGGTAATTGTAGGCTTTGCAGGGAAAGGGGAAGATGAGGAGATGGCTTCTGACAGGGTCAGCTGGAGAACTGACAGCTTTTCATACCTGAAATCAGACACAGACAACGTAGCAGGGTTCACCCGGGTTTACTGTTCTTGTTCTTCTGTCAGACAGTACATGGTATAATACAGTTCTTTACAGCTTTGCTATATTGAATCCGGTATACTGAACCCACTGCAGCCAGGTTATCTCTCCTAGACTCCTCAGTCCCTCTATGTGTCCTTTCAGGCTATTTCTCAGTGTTCCTCCTTAAAGTGGATTGCGGAGCGGCAGCTCGGTCCCTATTAACAGCTTCCCCCTAAGTCTCTGGGCGGTAAGCTGGGTCCTCTCTGTTGCTGCTGTGCTCCAATCCTCTGGTGGGAATATAGATCTGGAGTCTGTATTCCCCGTCAGGTTGTCTGGGGCACCGGGTAAATCTTCAGCCCCCCTCAGAGCTGACACTCTGGTTTAAGCCAAACCACAGGTATCCCTGTCTCTCAAGAGATTACCGAGTCCTTTCCTTCCTGTGTAACTTCTTAGTAAATTAAGGGAGGCCTCCTGTCAGTCAGCTGCTAACCCTCACAACTTCCCTGGACCTGATGGTACTGGTCTTGTCTTGACTGCTCAGCACCTGCCTAC